>CAIGRH010251549.1:0-11321 GCA_903798295.1 Fraxinus nigra | reverse complement strand
CAACTTGGCTTTACGCTCAGCTTCCTCTCTCTTCCGCCTCTCCATCTCTGCAAAATCCAATCGTTCAGAAGCAAATGTTACATTATACATCATTAATGCAAAATACATGCAAAGGTCGTCAGGATATGTATTCTTGTGTACTCAAAATACGACCAAGTCCAATACCATAAACTGTTCAATTCTTGAAATATCATAATTTTGGACCATGGGCTCCAACATAGGGCGCAAACTCCAAACCCACTATATCTCTTGGACAAGTGAAGGAGTGCAGGAAAAAGAAGCATGGATACTTCGTCAGAAACATCTATTTATTTGATGGAAAGGAAGTTAAACATAAACCAGGGGCAGAGAATAATCAGAAGCATTAGTGCAGAAAGTATATCCTGAAATAATCAAAAAACAACCCAAAAAAAAAAAAAAAAACAGGACAAGAGTAAATTATAGGTCCTAAGTAACAACTAAGGGGCTTATATGTTCAGAGACAATAAGAATGTATATCTGTATTGTTTAAGCCCATTTGTCAGCTTTGGAAATTGTTGCTTTAGGAGATGTGATGGTGATATTATCATAAAAGAGAATCCTGCATATCAAAAATATTCATACGAAAAAATACTGAATGTAATAAACAATAGTAATTCCAGGATTAGATGGGGTAGGAGAATGTCACATCATGCAACAAAATTTATAGAGCAGCATTTCAGTCTACAGCACATTTCAGTAAATCTGATTAGGCACGCTATTAACCAAAATCAAATCCCTACAATTGTATTTGGAATTCAAATAGGAAAATGTACCTTCACGCTTCCTTGCTTCATCCTCTTCACGCAATCTTATTTGTCTCTCCTCTTCACATTTCAGGTAATATATAAATTTCCTCTTAGCCTCTCTTTCCTGTTTCCTCGACTGGATAATTTGGTTGATTCGCTCCTCCCTCTCTGTCCCAAGTCTGTTAAACTCAGTCTCCCTACGACTAACCACTCTCTCTTGGAACAAATTCTGTACAAATAGGATCAAGAAGTTAACTAAGACTTACTGAAGAATCAAGAATGCAACTGTGCAAACGAACTGTACTAAGAAGTTAACAGGCCTAAAATCTAAATGCAATTTTATTTTAAATAGTGCCGGTGTGCATTAAAAATGAAAAGAAAATACATATGAAATGCATGTTACCAATTAGCAAAAAACAAGTACGAGTCCATAAATAAAAATAGTGGGATTCAATTCCCAAATACAAAAAATTTATCAAGCTCTTTTCTAAATCTTCAAGGTAGATTGTCAGTTGTCACTGTACAATGTTCTTTGTCAATTTTCAAGTATGCATAATTTGCATAGCAGCATGTGTATAAATCAAGTGTAAAGAAAAGATTTGGAAGTTTTACAACAGTTAGACCACCCAAGTGCAACAAACCAATTGAATGTCAGTCGGTAGACAGTAATCTCAAAGAAAACCTCCCAGACTAATTATTGATTTGAGGTTGCTTTAAAACTAATAAGGATTTAGGTCAGGATCACTAGGAGAGAACATTGTAAAACTGCCCGTGCTAATAAGATGAATCTCTCAGTTGATGAATTTTTCAACTATTTTATCCATAACGCTCACGTTGTGGTTTAAAACATTTTTTCTGCTAAAAAGATTTTTCACTCAATTCTGAACTCAAATTTGGCCAGCCCCAAATTGAACTCAACGTAAAGCAAGATTTTCCAACTTCGGAATTCTATTTGATCTATGGTTGGATTCAAGTTAGACTAGACCAGGTTATAATCCTCCGCCACGAGCACCTTACACAGCCTCACAGGCAGAACATTGCTGTTTTCTCACATTAGACAAAAATCTTGACAAGTTAGCAGCTAGAATACCAGCAATCTCACCATCACATAAATCAAGTAATAAACAAATAATGGTGAAACCTTTCTCTCAAACATCCGACCGAGCCTCTTTTTTTCCTCAAGGTCTCCAGCATGTCGTTGTCTGCTTGACTCAACCTCTTGCTGTACATATATAATAAACAGCAAGATCAATATATTAAAATAATAAACCAGAGATGCTAATTATACAAATAAAATATCACGCTTCCACATCAATTTAAGACAAAAACATGGAAGAAAGGTACAGTAGATGTCTGCCTTGGTAAAAAGAAACTTTTGAGGACTATAAGAAACTATAATGCATACCTGGTGTTCACGTTCATGAAGAGCTTCCTCTTCTGCTAGACGCCGTTGATAATCAGTTTCAATAAGAGGAGCAGCCTCTTCTCTTTTTGCCCTCTCCAAGTAATCCATAGTTTTCACAAGCTTCTGTAATTTTTTCTCCATTTCTTGCCTGTCCTTGAGTTGCTCACTCAGGGCCAGCTCCATCAAAGAGTGCTTAGTTATCTTTTCCTGGATTAGAATAAGATACATTATAAAATCTTCTCAGTTGAAATACCAGTAAGAAGGAAATAACAATTGGTTCTTAACGCACTCCCTCCAGAACTGGCCTCTTCCCTTTCCTCTTGCTACGTTTTTCAGTTTCCAGCAGCAAAGCTTGGGTTTCTTGAAGTTCACGTTCCTCTATTTCCCTAAGAATTCTTTGATTCTTCATTTGCTCAAACTCAGAGGCAAGCCTTCTCTGTTCTGCTTCTTCAGTTATTTTCTGTAGTTTCAGCCTCTTTGCCTCCTCCTCTCGTTCCTTGAGATTTTCAGGAAAATGATATAAATGCTTCGTGTAATTTCAAATAATAACTATAAAAGTGAACCAAAAGTCATCATCTGTTCCAGATATCAAAAGGGTATACCATCTCGAGAAGTTGACGTTCTTGTTCTTCTTTGCGTTTTTCAATTATCGACTTGCGTGCAAGAAGTCTCCTGTGTTCCTTTTCCACAGTCTCCACTAAATCAGAAAGAGTTTCCCCTGATTTCAATGCGCTCCTTGCAGGAGGGTGAATCATAATTCTCGCTTTGCTAAGAGATTCTGCAAAAGTGGCCAGGTGATGCCGTAGACCTTCTGACTCAAGATTCTGACATGAAAGTAGTTAAAAATAAAAGCATCACCACATGCATAATAATTCATTTGTTTCATAATAAATGAAAAGGAATGACAATTAAGTTTTCAAGCATTCTCATACAGAATAGCAAAAGGATGGGTCATACTAAAGCAAAATTCTGTACATCTCTTCCTGGTCGAGACTATCTTAACTTAACAGCATCGTAATAACGCAGTCTTACAAACCCCAATCATTGGGCTTACTACGTAGTTCACAACTAAATCAGCTGAATGAATTGTCCTCTTTCATTTCTCTTACATTAAAATCGTTCAGATACATGCCAATCCAAAAATAAGCCCATGTTTAGTTTAGCAAAAAAATAGATTTCTAGTAAATTTTGATAAAAGTAGATGAAATGTGTGGATTCCATAAATGTGTGGTTGAAAATGAGTTTCAGGAAAAATGAATTTTTGAAAATGGGGGCCAACTAGGTGCTAAATGTCTAGGAATCATGCCAAGCAAAATCTGTATTCAAAGCACAACAAAAAGGCATGGTATTTTTTTCTGCAATTATCTGTTTAGTTAACCTTGCAAGCATTTATCAAGCCAACAAATTATTTCTCTTTACTCCAAGTTCAAGTAGCATAGTCCATCTTGTCAGATAAGTTCACAATTCTCCAACAATTAACTGAAGCATCCTTTATCCAAAGGCAAAGCATAAATTTAATATTCTAACCAAAAAATAGCCTTTCAGAGGTAATGCATACGAAATCTCACTAAACAACTTCCAAATAAGCACGACATCACAGGACAATACAGATCAACCGATAATGAAGACGTCTTCATCATTTCAATGATTATAAATCCAGTCAAGACCAAATTCAAGTTTTACAATTAATTCCATCATGTAGATGTTCTGGCAACATTAATTTTGTATGGAGCTGACAACTCTAAATATAAACTCATAATAGATCATGTCATCAAAGAATCAGCATTTGCCAGTGTAAGGTGGCAAAGTAAAAAAGTTCAAAGTTACCTTATTACCAAATGAAACAGCACCCTTCATATGGTCCACTTTCATGGCTAAAAAGTTGTGCTTAACAGCATCCACGGAAATCTTTTCCATGATAGAGAAATTAAAGAAAGGGATTGTCTTAGATAAGTTATCAATATTCATTGTCTGATACACCTGTGATACCTGGAAATGGAAATCGGAAAAATAGGCAGGTTGAGACACTGTCAAGGACATAAGCATTGGACAATGAACAACGCAACATCTGATAGTGATTCAAACCTGCTGCAGCGACCTCAGAGTAGCAAGCTTTTCCAGTGAAGGAACATATTTAGACAACTGCACTTCTGGAACAGAAGAAGCTGAAGTAAGCTTACCCCCAAGCTTCGAGATTTTTGTTAACAAGGGCTGTACTTTTAATGCCAGATCTAAAGGGAGAAACTCATGCTCTAGAATATGGTAAAGGTCTTTCACTTCCTGAGTGACACACGTCATTACACCTTTGGATAGCTACAGATAAATTTAAAGAAACCAAATTAAGAAAGAATTTATCAAGAGCATTAAAAATACCAAATGAACCACAGAAACACTAGTCTCCATTGTATCGCAGATAAAACTGAAGTCCTCACAACAGGAAGGGGACAAAGGCAAAGAGAGAGACATTTGGTTGAAACTCAAGGATGCATAGAGACAAAAGACAATAAAAGTATAAAATCGAGGAGGAACAGGTTCTAAGAGTCACAAATCAATTCAGAAACCTACTTACCAAGTCTGAGAGAAGCACCGTCCGAGAAAGCTGAAACGGGTTAAAAGCCATCAGCTACCAGATGAAAAATAAAATAATATGATAAAATGGAAACATAGATTGATTTAAAACTTAATTTACCGCTTCTCTGCTCTCAGTTTTGGGTTCAACATCAAATGCAATAATATTGGCTACCCTCAAACTTCGCTCTTTCTCTTATCGCAGATAAAACTGAAGTCCTAACAACAGGAAGGGGACAAAGGTAAAGAGAGAGAGACATTTGGTTGAAACTCAAGGATGCATAGAGACAAAAGACGATAAAAGTATAAAATCGAGGAGGAACAGGTTCTAAGAGTCACAAATCAATTCAGAAACCTACTTACCAAGTCCGAGAGAAGCACCGTCCGAGAAAGCTGAAAAGGGTTAAAAGCCATCAGCTACCAGATGAAAAATAAAATAATATGATAAAATGGAAACATAGATTGATTTAAAACCTAATTTACCGCTTCTCTGCTCTCAGTTTTGGGTTCAACATCAAATGCAATAATATTGGATACCCTCAAACTTCGCTCTTTCTCATTTTCAAGCTCCAANAGAGAGAGACATTTGGTTGAAACTCAAGGATGCATAGAGACAAAAGACGATAAAAGTATAAAATCGAGGAGGAACAGGTTCTAAGAGTCACAAATCAATTCAGAAACCTACTTACCAAGTCTGAGAGAAGCACCGTCCGAGAAAGCTGAAACGGGTTAAAAGCCATCAGCTACCAGATGAAAAATAAAATAATATGATAAAATGGAAACATAGATTGATTTAAAACTTAATTTACCGCTTCTCTGCTCTCAGTTTTGGGTTCAACATCAAATGCAATAAGATTCGCTACCCTCAAACTTCGCTCTTTCTCATTTTCAAGCTCCAAATGAGATGCATCATATGACCTATCATAAGGAGGCACTGAAAGTGCAGCTAAAACAACAGATGATGCTATTAACTGCAAATCTTTCTGGCTTAAGTTCTTATTAAAACTTTTCTGAATTGAGAAGAGCTTAAGCCATGCAAAAGCATGATAAAGATGGTTTGATGACATCCAGAAAATTTCGGATAGCTTGGCATAATAAACAACCATCAAGGAGGATTTAGGTGTTTTCTTAACCATACACATCAACCCATGTATATCCTCAATAGAACGAAAAGCTTCCTGCAAGAAACAAGAAAGCAATAGTAACAATGTGTTTTCTATCAAGTCAGAAGTTATGTCAAAAACCACATTTATCTAAGAGTCAACATAAAACAGCCACCAACAAGACCTGCCAAAGCTCAAGCTCTGTGGCAACTTTCAGTTGTTCAAATCTGATATCCAGATACAGTTGCAAGCTTTCTGGAGCAGAAAGATCAGGCCTATCTCTCTGGTCTCTATACTTGTTAAGATTTGCCAGGTGGTTCCTGATGATTTCACACAACCGCCTAAATTCTGTAGTTCGCTTGTATTGCTTACAGAACTGGAAGGCACGGTGTGCAGTCATCTGCACATTTCAGATCAGAAGCTCGGTCACTCCTCATGGAACAAAAAGTGATAAAGTAATGATTAGTCTTCAATATGCCAGTTGCATATAACAAAACCTCGCCTAGATGACAGTCAGTTCATACAATCTAGACAAGTACTTCAACTTGACATATTGAATTTGAAAAAAATTGCAGCACACAACAAAAATATTTTACATGTGAACAACATAGAGACTATCAAGATCCAATTTAAAGCTCTTCAACCCAGTTCAACAGAAGAAATAAAGAGAGCATCCACAAGACTACAAGCTCATAATTTAATAAGACGAACAGCACCAAGTCTTAAACCTAGAAGGCATAAAACTACAGAAGTTTTGACAACAGTTTCTTCATAGCAACTCAATGAAGTACGATTAGAAATCCCGTGGCATGACCCTTTTATATTCTGGAGGGACATTCGTGATAATTGCACAGTCAAAAGTGTCTCTGCAGATACTGGATTATGGGATTCACAGCATTAATCCAAGTTACGATGGTTAAGCTCAAACTTGAAGTCCATCTGATGGAGAATTAGAAGGGACGTGTCTATTCAATTTCCAAATTTAATGCATATTTTACGAAATGTTCTTAGTATTTGATTTATTACCTTTTCTAGTATTTTCTTACTTATAATAGATCTTTTGAAACCCTATATAAAGGGGTATTTTGCGTTGTAATGGAACCAACTTTGAATGAATAAAAATTAATATATTTCTTCCCCAATTTCTCTCTATTATCTCCCTCTTCTTCTCTCTTTTCCCCCTCCTTTCTCTTCATCTATTCCCTTTCCCCTTCTTTTATAATTGTTCTTGTTGGATCCTGCATCACCATCCTCAAGACAAACCAACACTCAAATCTGAATAGCAAAATTATATAACTTTTCAGGAGAATCACTAGAATGAGCATTTTAATAATCATCCCCAAGAATTTCAAGCCCGTAAAACTCATTAGACAAGATAGTAAAGATCCAAAGGTCTTGACCGCCTATCTAGCTCGTTCAACTGCAGGAATTTTTTTTCTTTACATTGGATTATATAAATGGTAGTAAAAATTTAACAGTTTAGGTGCAACCTGAAGTATAGGAGGAAGAGGAGATAAATATAAGTATAAGCAGGACTCAGAGAAAGCCAAAAGGGTAAGCCCAGAATTGATTGTGTAGAAGGAGAAGCATAAGAACGAAGAGGTGTAAAAAAGAGAGGATACATATCTATCACAGTTCCTAGTAAACGGCTGGCAAAAGGGAACATGGTCAAGTGGTTTTAGAAGCTCATCAATCAATTCAGACGAATAGGTCATATGTGTTCAAGAAAGTTTTACAAAACAGTCAGCATGAATGCTGTAAATAGATCATGAGGAAAATTAAGTAAAAGGTTTGCCAAATCAACATCATAACCAAGAACAATAATCTCAGAGTGATCTTTCAGAGACAGGGAGGTGAAGACACCAGTTAGGACCCTCCAAGAAATGAACTAGATAAATAAGCGTTCTCTGACCATGTCCACAAAAACGTGAAAAGAAAATATAACTTTTCATTGGAATTATTTTTGAATCAGGAAAAATATAATATAAATCATCTCATTTATATTACAAATTTATAATCGCCATAAAAATACATATCTACCTATTTTACACCTGGAATATTGTCTCCTACAGAATAAAAGTAAGTACCACATGCGGTCAACTAATAAAATCAAACTCCTACTTCAAAAAAGGTGCCAATTAATAATTCCCTACATTATGATGTCACAAAACAGACCTACACCGTAACTGTTTGTTGATTTTATAGAAGAGAAAAATCTTGCTAGAAATGCATGCATGTGGAAAGACAGAAATAAAATAACTTATAAAAAAATGTTCTTTCTAGCATTTGATACTAAGAAGAAATTTTTGTAGTTATCGAGTATGAGAAATATTATTTTTGGAATGTGGATCTAAGTTGTTCCATTAGATTTTTCTGATTCCAAGAGATCAGCAACCTGTAGAATATCAGCTATGAAAGGGTTCACTGCAATAGCAGAAAGGAGAAAATTATTTGAATAACAAACTGCATGATGCATAGTCGTGCTTATACTACTAAAAATATCTAAAATTACATACTTGATTTGAGTTCATAGGCTCATTGGGTTATCATTGGATCTTTAAAATTGTATTTTTAACATTTTTTTTTACGTTATTGAGGTCGTAGGCTCAATGGGTTATCATTGGAACTTTATAATTCTATTTTTAACATTTTTTTGTACTTAACGCGTGCCATTAAAAAGTTAGATACTGAAAACCTCGCTCAGGACTTGCAACAGATAGCATGGTAATGAAAAAACACAATTTCCAAATGCAGATAAAAACTCTGGCATGCGCTGAAGAATATTCTACTAACCAAAAGTGCATTTAAGAATATCTCACCGCATACAGAGCCTCCAATCTTGAGTTGTTGCGTAAAATTTCCAAAACCGTTCTATATGTCTCCCACAAGAACTTAAACCATGGAGTGACGAGCTCACGGTCAGATCTGTCTTTTCCTTTTTCACCACTGACATAGCTCAACATCAGATCTTCAGGCCTTCTATCAGCTTCTAAATCATCTACATCCAGAGCTTCTTCTAAGGCCTGTGCTTGACTACGTGCAAGCTCAGCTTTCTCTGTGGACAGCTGCATGAAATGCTTTATCACCTCCTCCAGCGAATTAATGTTAACTTGTTGGCAGATACTACGATACTGAATAAGACCATCCTTAGCATGCCTGCCCCTCCTCATATCGACACACAGTTCTACATACTTGAACAGTATCCTCTCATGTGTCCTTGTCCATGCTCTATACCTCCTTGAGGTAATAAAACTATGAAGAGTCTCAAGAGCTTCATGGTTTTGTCCAACGTTGATCAACTCTGCATCAGCACATTA
The DNA here is from genome assembly GCA_903798295.1 of Fraxinus nigra. Taxonomy (NCBI): domain Eukaryota; kingdom Viridiplantae; phylum Streptophyta; class Magnoliopsida; order Lamiales; family Oleaceae; genus Fraxinus; species Fraxinus nigra. The sequence goes on along the minus strand of CAIGRH010251549.1, from coordinate 2,161 downwards.
TAGGTTACCTCCACCAAACATATCAAGAATTTAAAAAGTGACATTTCGCTAGTATACAATACATGAATGTGGCGAAATCTTGAAGAAGAGAAAAATGGTATGAGAACATCTGGACAAGTAAACAATGCATACTTTACTGTACAATCCTGAAAATTATTTGGAAGGGGCCAAAGGCCATAACCAATGTTTAATCATGTCTCACCACTGTCTAATGCATGGCAACAAAGGAATTTTGTATCTACCATTTCAGAAGGAAGAATTATATGGTTGCCGATGCATCTCTCATAATACTCATACTCGACATGGTGAAATAATGGATAATTTTGCTTCTACAACATTAAACAGATGAATCAAGACCTAGCCAGCTCAATGGTTTTTTTGGCAACTGTAACAGGAGATAAAAAATAATGCTTGATACACACACACAAAAAGGGTTGAATTGTAAAGAAAAAATTGACCATGGACTGCACCAGCTGTGACAAAATGCCAAGCAATAGTTATAATCATTCAATTATCAATCACCTTCAGCACGTTTCAAAGCATTCTCAGGTCTGGCAAAAGTCGCCATCTCAAGAATCTAACTGGTCTTTCAGCTGACTGAGGGACAGAATAAATAAAACTCAATTAGTCAGAAAATACTATTTGCACACCCAGTAATTGTGATAAAACTAATCTACTATTCAATAACAAGCAAACAAACAAATATGTATGGAAAGCCACGTGGAGGCTTCAAGATTGAACACCGGGAAAAGGCGGCAATGAGACAATATAGACACATTGAAATAGCCCATATACACAAAGTCTCAAGCTACGACCACAAGATTCATAGAAGTAGAAATCGTGAGGAGGTTTTTGGAGGTATAAGCCTCAGTTGTGTGAGGCATACACCTCACAACACCATCACCTCAAGGCTTGTGACCCAACAAACATAAAAAAAAAATTGTAGACCCATTTTGAGAATATCTCATTGCCCACTACAACATTACAAAAATGTGTTACTCATGGACCCCCTTTGGAAATGGTCAACTATCCTCACCAACTAAAACAATAGTTTCTTTATAGTTTTTTTTTTTTTACACACTTTAAATTGTTCAACTATGAATTTTGAAGATTGTTTATTGTGTATTATGAGTTTATTTTGCATTTTAATATATTTTGACTTCTTTTTTTTTTTTTTTTTTACAGCGACACTTATGCTTCACCTCACGAAGGAAAAATGCTTCAGTACAAATTACGCCCTTTTAAACATTGGGATGCACCCAAAGGCTTAAGCCGTGTTCAGCATGTACTGCATGATCCAACACTTTTATAATTTTTTCCCACTATGATTCGAGTTTCAAATCAACTTGGTCTACATAATTTTTTCAAGTAACGCTATTTATCATCGTGATGGAACATTGGTGATATGACAACTCATTATTCCTCATATTTCTCTATCTCTCTCTCCTCCCCCTATCCCTGGCAAAAATTGAACTACCAAATCCTATTATTCCAAATGGACTGTCGGATCACCGATGTTCCATCATTATAATGATAAATAGCATTATTCAATTTTTCGATAAAATTTCAAACTTTTCGTTACCCCTCCAGACAAAAGCCACAGTTGAAACATCCTACACCAAGTTTCTATGATAAACAGTCAAAAGATCTTTGCATCACCAAGTCAGGAAATTGTCCTCGATAAAACTTTTATTCTGAGCTAAAATCTTCTCGAGTACAATTTCTGCAAATATGCTCAGACATCTAATATAATAAAAGGAAACCCATGCCCAAAAAAGAAACAATTTTCCCATTGTTCATTTTCTCATCAAAAAAAATTAAAATGGAGACTGCCATTAAATAACAAAAAAGATCAAAAAAATTCCCGGACAGTGAATGCTGAAAGTTGACACACTATAGACAGCAAAAGAAAAGACACATACCGCTTTAAAATAACCAAAAATCATAATCAACGTTAAAAAAATATAACTGGTGTACCGCATGGAATCTATCAAAACAATAATGATAGGCAGTAGTGAATATTATCTAAATTTTCAAAGTTTTATGAGCAAAAACAAGAGAATAATAAAAACATACACCTCCAAAAACCAAATCAACTCAACCACCAATCTACACACGCACATACAAACAGGTGCAAATGAAAATGCCGACTATTTATTGC
>CAIGRH010251545.1:0-16690 GCA_903798295.1 Fraxinus nigra | reverse complement strand
CGTACTATAAATTAAAAAAAAAAGCTCGGGCTCGGCTTGAGTTTTTTTGAGCCCAAGCTGAGCCGAGCCGAGCCGAGCAAAGCCGGACAAAAAAAAATGATGCTCGGCCCGAGTCTCAGCTCGTTGTAACCAAACCCGAGCCGGGCCCCACTCGACCTTTTTTCAAGCCGAGTCCGAGCCCGCAGGCTTTTTTGTCATCCCTAGTCTAATTATTAATTTTTTGTTAGCCCAACATTTGGGCATTATCCTTCCCCTTTGGAATTTCCATTCCAATTTCGGCCTTATACGACATTTGGGCTTTACCCCAACATTTGCGTCTTATCCTTCACCTTGGCTCAATATTTAGGCTGCTTGAAACAAATGAATTATTGATATGGATCGCCAATATTTTAATTTTAGTATGTATTTTTTGATATTTGTATACATTGTATTAATCTTATTGGACAACTTGTTATTTATATGTTTAAAATCTTTTTAAATTGGGCTATGTTAATTTGTAAAAGTTACGAATGAACATATCACTAGTTGTATTTATGTAGTGTTGCTGTAAATATTAAAAAATTTAATTATGGTACGGAACCGAACCGAACCCGANGTCTTATCCTTCACCTTGGCTCAATATTTAGGCTGCTTGAAACAAATGAATTATTGATATGGATCGCCAATATTTTAATTTTAGTATGTATTTTTTGATATTTGTATACATTGAATTAATCTTATTGGACAACTTGTTATTTATATGTTTAAAATCTTTTTAAATTGGGCTATGTTAATTTGTAAAAGTTACGAATGAACATATCACTAGTTGTATTTATGTAGTGTTGCTGTAAATATTAAAAAATTTAATTATGGTACGGAACCGAACCGAACCCGAACGGTTTCATAATTATATTTGGATCTGACTATTCCATTTATTAAATACCCGAGAATTTTAAGTCGGTTCGGTTCTAAAGAAAACCGAACCGAACCATGTCAAGCCCTAGACAAATATATCAAATTCTTTCATTCGGTGGTGAAGAGGAATTTTATTGCTACCGTACTTAAGGAGGATGGGACATACACCAGTTCACAAAATTAGGTTGTTCAGGAATTTGTCCTATTTTACAGCAATTGATTGGTACGAGTTGCCCCGTTCTATCCATTGAGCTGGAGATTTTAAAGAATGGGCCTTGGTATCGTTGGAATAAGGTAATTCACTTACTCGAGAGATTTTCAGCCAAAAAATCAAGGAAGCACTCTTTGGTATTCGAGACGATAAATCTTCCTGGTTGGACGGTTACACATTGTGCTTTTTCAAAAAAAAGTATGGGGGATTATTGAAAGTGATTTTGTGGGGACTATCAAAGAATTATTCTCATCAAGATCTATCCTCAAACAAATCAATCACAAGGTCATTGTTTTGGTGCTAAAGTCTAGTCATACACCGAATCTCGGGATTATATGCATATCTTTTGTTACAACGTATTCTACAAGGTGATTACTAAGATCCTTGCTTCAAAGTTGATGCCTATTTTAGGGAGCATTGTTGGTCAAGCACAAGCCGCTTTTCTCGAAGGTAGGAGTATAACGGAAAACATCAATCGTGCCCAATAACATATGAGATAATATAATAGAAAGAGAGTTGTTCATCAATGTCTTCTAAAGATTGATCTAAGGAAGGCTTATGACTTGGTTAGTTGGGATTTCCTTAAAGAGGTACTTGAGGGGTTGTATTTTCCTACAAGATTTATCCAATGGGTTATGGAATATATTACTACACTAACATACTCAGTTTCTTTGAATGAGAGCATACATAGGTTCTTTAAGGAAAGGAAAGGCCTCCGACAATGTAACCCTCTTTCACCCTTCTTATTTGTTTTATGTCTTGAATATTTTTCAAGAATGATTAAGGTAGCCTCCAATGATAGTGAATTCAATTATCATCTAGGATGTGGCCCCTTAAAGATTACTCATTTAGTATTCGCAGATGATTTGATGCTCTTGCGAGGTGAGATGTTATGTTGGTGCAAATCTTAATGGATTGTCTATCCAACTTCGGAATACATCGGGTTTGAGGATGAACGCCTTAAAATCCAGCTTGTTTACATTTGGAATTCATGAACAAGAATTTCATAAAATTCAAGAACTCACTAACATCCCGAAGGGTATTATGCTATTTTTAGGAATTTGGGTATTCCATTAGCATTTGGGAAGCTTAAATTTAGTTGTTATGCCCCATTTTTAGACAAAATTGTAGCTTATATTAGTAGTTGGACTTGCTCCTCTCTGTCTTATACGGGAAGTCGAAATTAATAAGGGCAATGCTCTAAGGAGTTGAATGTTTTTGGCTTTCTTTTTTTCCTATCTTGGTAACTATCATTTCAAGAATCATTAGTCTATGTTGTAATTTCATTTGGGGATCTAAGAAGCTATTGGTAGATTGAAATGATGTTTGCCTACCGAAAGATGAAGATGGTCTTGGTTTTAGAAATATGAAAAGTTGAAATTTAGAATTACTTGGAAAATCACTTTAGAACATTCATAAAAAATGACACTCTTTGGATACGTGGATAAATCAGTTCTATCTAAAGGAGGCGGGTATTTTGGATGTTTTGCCAAGGAAAGATGACTCGTCGCTCCTTAAAAATTATTGGAAATCAGGGAAATGCACTGGGACAACCTAATGTGTCTGTTCAGGCAGACGCATGAGGACAACCTGCTGCGTCCGTTTAGGCAGACACAAGGGGATAGGCTGATGCTGCCATTCAGGTAGACGCACAGGGACAACCCGTCGTGTCCGTTCAGGCTAACACAAGGGAACATACTAATGTTGTATCCATTCAAGCAGCTAAGGCCATGCTTACGGCCTGAACTACGGGGGATAAGTTTTGCACAAGTAAGGTATATGATTACTTTTGGCCAAGAGGAACTATGAAGATCTAGGTTGCTGATGTTTGGAAATCTTGCATTACACCGAAACACTCATTTTTGCTTTGGTTAAGTGCTCAATCTAAACTTCTAACCAAAGATAAATTGCAATACTTGGATATTGACCGGAATTGTGTTCTTTGTGGACAAATAACAGAAATAGGCCAACACTTGTTCTTTGAATGTTCATTCACATCGCCCTTATGAGGGAGGATCCGACAATGGCTTAGCATTAGAAAATCTATGTCTACACTAGTTAGTGCGTTGAAATGGATAAAAAATGAGGCTCGTGGGACATCTTGGCAAAGCAAAGCCAAGATGATTGCACTTGCAAGCATAGTTTACTACATTTGGACGGTGAGAAATAGAAAGATTTTTGAAGATCTTATACTACACTTATATAGCATTGTGTGACAAATTAAGACACATGTATACAAAGTAATATTTTCTCTGTATCTACATGTCTTGATTCAATTTGAGTCCTTAGTATTGGGTCATTGACCTTATCATTAGTACATCATTTCTTTTTGTTTGGCCGGGTATGCTCGGAGTCATTTTATGAGTCATTTGTTTTGTTTTATCCAGGTATGCTCGGTGTACTTGTACATGAATTTTGATCGATAGAATTTTACATTTACCGATAAAAAAATTATTTGTATTAATGCTTAGTTGATATAAGCAATATTAAAATATAGTTATAGACCTGGTCGAACAGAAGTGATTATAATTGTTAATACAAATTATTTATTGAAATAGTTATGAAACAAACTTCCGTGCCCTCTGGCGACGCAAGGTGTCTTGCTAATTCGATAAACAAATGTTACTTACGAAATGAGGTTGGGACTTTCTTTCCCATTGTAGCTCCGACGTAAGAATTAGTAAGGAATTTTAAGAATGTAGACTTGGGAAGAATAGATAGAATGTGAATTCAAATAGCCAAAATATTAAGACCCATATTTGTCTTGTTTTAAGAGTATTTACAGGTGATTGGAGCCATGTAACTGTTGGGCTGTTATCGAGCCACATGTCCCACATAGCTTCTCTCACCAACCCCACGTTCTGAGTAGAGTACTTCCACCTATTCAGCGGTTGGTTGTATTCATGATAACTGTTGAGCGGTTCCCATCCAACTCAATGATGTTTTTAAGGTTAAATGTTGTGTTGGCCTCGTAGTGATTAGTAGCCTAGCGTGGAAGTAGAGGGTCTCATAACAATAGACGACCTAGCATGCAAGTAGAGGACATTGTAGTGGTGGACGGTAGAGGGCAATGTAGTGATAGACGGTCCAACATAAGGTGCTCTACGTAGAGTGCCTATTGAAAAATCTTCAACTTGTTGATCATTATAGACAATTATTAATACCATCTAATATCACTTATTTTAAACATCTATATGTATATAATGTACATAAATTATTATTTGAACATTTGTTGGCATGGTGGTAAAGCACATAATTGAATTCCAACTGTAGCACGGTTCAAGACACACTTGGAGCTTTTATTTTACAAAATAAATAAAAAAAATTCAAAATGTACTGGGTTGGGCTTACGGGTTCCAGGCCAACTACAAAAACTGGCCAATTCTATCAGGTTTTGACGATTCTGGTTTGCCTTTATCGGATTGCATGCCTATTTGTTCAATAGTCCAACTCTTTCTTATTTCTTCAAAGTACAATGTATATTAGGCAAGTCTCGACAATATAATGAATAAAAATTAAAATTCATTTTTTTCTTTAATATCGTCAATAGAATCTACTTTACCAAAAGAGTCGTTAAAAAGAAAATACCAACATTGGTTTATAGCACAACTTTCTTAAGCTATGACAAACATGCTCTAAGCTTTAAGCTTTCTAGACATGCTCTAGTATCTAAACAATTACGATTGAAGAAAGAAGAACCACAATTGCATTTCCAACCTTGTGGCTCATAATTTGCACATTGAATGGCGTTGCTGGGTTCAACTCCATTCTCAGTGCAAAATAAACACAAAAATAAGCACATTAGACAACATGGTACTGGACGGAATTGGATAGCACACATAAAGCTCTCATTAAAAATAAATAAAAATTATAAAGAAACCCAACTTGCCTTAGCTGTCTTAAACCAGCTTCTAGCAAGATAGGAAGCCCTTTGGAGGCAGAAATCTGGGATGAATTGGGTTAGTAATGGTGATAGAAACATCGAGTTCTTCCATGTGGTGGTGAAAAAGAAGAGAAGGGAAAGTTCAAATAATTTGAACAAAGAAAGCTCTGTCTGCGATAGATAATCCATGTTTTTTGCATGAATCTGCTGAACCCACAGATGACTGCACTGAGCTTTTCAGAAATATTCCCACCTTAATCACTAAAGAAGATAACTTGATGTTGAATGGAGATCCAACTGAGGCTGAAATCAAGGATGCTTATCTTCCAAGCTTCCATAAGTGAAATAATTTTTACTGGGTCTTCAGCAAGTCCCAGCAGCATTTATCTTCAAAATATAAATTAGTATTTTGTGGACCATTTAGAGCTGCTATGGCTGCTGTTTCTATTTTCATCTTCAAAACATCTTTCTCCTTCTCGTAAGACTGTAAAAAATTGTATTAGACAACTTGAATAAATTAGAGCTACAGCTATAAAATCAAAGTGAAAAAAGAAGGAAAAATGCAACTAATATTGTTCAAAAAAAAAAAATCTTTAAAAGGTTTTCCAAAAGTTTTTGAAATAATTTTTAATTAATCTGTTTGTTAAGTTGTCTTGTTTCTAAAATTATTTGGGTATTATTTCAAATACTTTGATACAATTTACATTTTTTAAAAACCAACAGCAACTTCATTCAAACCTCCAATCGCAGACGAAAGAAATAAAAGGATTATAATAGAGGCTTGTTTGACATTGTGAACCTTATTGAGAGAGAGAGAGAGAGAGAAATATTGTCTTCAAAATGCTATCAGAGAAAGCAGTGATGTTTGCAGTAATGATTTTTAGGTTCAAAGATTCAAACATTTCATTAAGCTTTACCATTGTATCTGCTCTTTTGCTGCAAGTGAGGCTAATTATAACTGTCTTCTCTCCCATGCTGGATGCTTTCAACTGCCAATCATGAATTAATACTAATGAAAATGACAAATTAATTGAAGTTTGTGGAGGAGAGAAATGCTAGTAGATAAAATTTGAATAAATAAATATATCGTTATAGCTTATAACTCTTGAGTCGGGCAAGTTCAATATGAAAATAAGGTCTTCGGATCAAGCCTCAGTGTGATCAGGTATGAAAGTTTTGCACTTGTGAGACCTTTGATTTCACACAGTGGTCATACAGCTTGAAATCTGGAGCGATAAGAATGAAAATCCTACCCACGGCTACAACTAGTGGCACTTCAAAAGGCTAAGGTCCTGAAAAACCACTGCTATTGTCCATTTCAGGTTGCATAGACAACGATTCAAATATTTGAAGGTTTCTGCATGGCTTAGAAGATCGGCAGAAACGAAAAATAGACCATGTAGGTGATGGGATCATGTTTAGATGTCAGAAAGGTGAGGTGGTTCTATTGAAGTCCATCGACTTAACTCATCCTTGTAAAATTCGTTTCATAATCTTATGTTTGCCTTTGTTTTTGTACTTCGTACCTGGACGATGTGGAACATGCTTTACACGTTCAACAAGAAAGACAGGCGCCCACCTGGATAACTTCAGTGGGAGATGATCTTGACCCTTTGAAATCATGGAAATGCTCCTGATCAGTTCTTATTCCCTTTTGACTTAAAGATTTCCTCTTGTTCAAACTCAAAATATCTACTTTTTGATGAACTTCCTGCGGATTCCATATCTGATATTTCTGCTGATTTTTCTTCTCTTCTTTATGTAGTTTTTTTAATATGCTCGATGGCATCTCTGATTATGGATTCTCTATCCATCTGATTTTCAAGAAACATTTACCAAAATACTGATCAGATAAATTATTTTCAATGAAATATAAGTAATAAGTGTCATCTAATGACAAAATTATAAGCAACAAATAGGCTGCCTGAAAGTGCAGCAGGATATATAGCAGTAAGAGCATGTTTGGCTAGGCCTGAAAAGGTAAAGTTACTTTTTTTTTGACTGGTTGAATAAATGATAAATAGAACATATAATGTTACCACCTTTGTAACGTTGGGAACCACTGATCTCAGTGCATATAACTTTTTTTTAGTAATTAAATGAAATAAGTAAACTACTTATTTTGACGGTAAGAGAGAGTTACTTTAAATTTAAATTCTTTTATTTACTTATTTTATTTTATTTTACTTAAAATGTACCTATATCAGCATCTTTTTCAAGCATTTATGCCTCACTTACCATTTATGGTTGAGGAACAGCCAGAAGACATTTTAACAAAATGTAATTGCAGAATACAAAATAGCATTTCAACTTCCCATTCATTAACCATTTTAAAGGTATCAAAGGCAATATTACTCGAAAGACAGGCATATATTTTTTGGAAAAAATAAAAGGAAAGCCCATAAACAATGAAAAAAAAAAAGGTAGAAATTGAAATGCACACTGGGCAGACTATGCCTACTGAACAAACCGTGATTATTAAGCCAATAGAGAATTTCCTTAAGAGAAACAATGGACAAACAGAGTTCCGATACGTCGCCTTAAACGGCTCACTTGGCACTGGCAAGTTGTGTCCGGAGTTGCTTGGCAGCGGCAACCATGTTCTGTAGGGCAGGCTTCACTTCAGTGTACTTACGAGTCTTGAGACCACAGTCAGGGTTAACCCACAAGATGTTGGTTTCGAGCACTGCAAGCATCTTGTTAATTCTGTCAGCAATTTCTTCTGTTGATGGTATTCTGGGCGAGTGGATATCGTAAACACCTGGGCCAATTCCAGCACCATACTTCACTCCCTCGCGGAAAACTGAAAGGAGCTTCTCATCAGAACGAGAGTTCTCAATGGTGATCACATCAGCGTCCATGTCAATAATAGAGTGGATGATATCATTGAAGTTAGAGTAGCACATGTGGGTGTGGATCTGTTGGAAACGAAAGAAAATTATCTCGTCAACAAACAGAAACTATAGCACGTCGGTATTGAGGACAAGGAAATGCAAGGTTTTACCTGGGTTGTGTCCTGAACGCTAACATTGGTAATTCTGAAAGAGTGGACGGCCCAATCCAAGTAGAAAGCATGCTCGGACTTCCTAAGGGGCAAGCCTTCTCTCAATGCGGCCTCATCAATTTGGATAACAGTGATGCCTGCCTTCTCGAGATCCTCCACTTCATCCTTAATAGCCAAAGCAATCTGATAGCAAGTTTCGAATCTGAGAACAGGGAAATTATGTATCAAGTCAATAATGTATTAAATTATGAAAACGATAAATTAAAATATTCCATCCATCTATTCCTCTCTCGTAATTAGGAATAATGCCTAAAGGAAACAGAGTAGAATACTCTTTCCAATTACCTTGGCTGGTCATTTCGAACAAAAGACCAGTTGAGAATGGTAACAGGGCCAGTAAGCATTCCCTTCATCGGGCGCTTGGTCATGCTCTGGGCAGCAGTGGACCAGAAGACAGTCATTGGCTTGGGACGACTCACATCACCATAAATGATTGGTGGCTTCACACAGCGAGATCCATAAGATTGCACCCACCCATTAGCAGTGAAGGCAAAACCAGACAATTGCTCTCCGAAGTACTCAACCATATCGTTCCTCTGAAATATTGACATCCAGAAGGTTTAACATTATAGAACTCTTTGATGTATCAAGCATGCACCGAAATGATGTACCTTTTTTGTATTAACAACAAAAGTACTCCTTTTTTTTTGCATGGGTATATTCTTACCTCGGGTTCTCCATGAACCAGAACATCAATATCAAGCTCTTCCTGGATCTTGACAACTTTGCTGATTTCCTCTTTAATTGCATTAACATATTCTTCCTCGGATATCCTATGAGGGGAATATCATACATTCAGGAGAAGATTCTAAAGGAATGTTTAAATACAGAGTGAATAATAGTCAGAAATCGCTCACTTCTTGGCCTTGTATTCACGGCGAACTCTTCTGAGTTCAATGGTCTGAGGGAAGGAACCAATAGTGGTGGTTGGGAGAATAGGAAGGTTAAGCTTCTTTTGTTGGGTGTCTAGCCTAGCACTAACATTTGTAGCACGTCGGTGGTCAGAACCCTTCAAAGCAGCAGCCTGAGTAACAAAAAAACAAGCATAGGTAGGTAAGCACAAGATTTATGTAGCCAAATAGCCACCAAAGTCTAAAAGAAGAAATATGCAAATGAATCACTTACAGCTTTCTGGACGGCTTCATTAGTCACCCTGGGAGAGGATTTCCTGGAAGCCTGAGCTTCAGCATTAGCAGAAAAGAATGCCTGAAAAGAAAATGACAGGAGACAGACACGGAGTCAATAAAAACAGAGTAAATATTAAAAATTCAATTTCAAAAATTACAGTATAAGCATACCTCATCCTTCTGACCAGCCAATCCCTTTGCCAAAGCATTTACTTCAACAACCTTTTGAGCAGCAAACGCAAGCCATGATTTTATTTCTGTGTCCAACTTAGTTTCATTGACGAGATCAACAGCAGTGTGGAGAAGTGAACTAGACGTGGAGACAACAAGCTTGTCTGCATAACAAAATCATGGGAAAATGTTATTCTTGCTAGAAATAAAGTGTATAGCTTAAAATACAAGCTTGCCCAACCTACCTTTTCCTACAATGCCTTCCAGAGTTTGCAGGATGCTGAGAGATGAAGCAAGATCATTTGCCCAAATATTCCTTCCATCAACCACTCCGGCAAACAGGTACTTGCCCAACGGAAATCCACCCTTTATCAGCTCAAGAGTCTGGGTTCCACGAACCAAGTCAAAACCAAAGGCACTAACTCCCTTTAGAGCAGTAAGTGTTTTGAATGCATCTGCTGGGACATCAGCAAAGTAGGTCTCAATGAGAACATTAAGGCCAGATAGGGACGATTCCAGTTCAGCATAGGCCTTCGTGAATGCTTCCAATTGGTGAGACTCAAGGTCTTTCACTAGGGTAGGCTCATCAAACTGAATCCATGAAGCACCAGCAGCCTTCAACTCGGAAATTACTTCCCTGAAGGGGTGGTGGTACATTTTAATGCTAATGACATGAGTAAAAAGTATACGAAGAGATCAAATCAACAATAAAATAGTTCTTACTTGTAGATAGGAAGGATTTTGTCAAGAAGAGAAAGAAGAGGGAATGTTTTCTCAACACCCTTTGCAGGTTTTGAGAGTAATAAGTATGTGACAGGGCCAATAAGCACAGGAACTGTATCTACACCAAGCTGCACGAAGGAAAACATCAAATCAATCAAGTCATGTACTGTAAACATAATAAACAGATTTTTTAATAACCTATAACACGAGTACATTCAACTTTACGTGGATCATGAACTATAGAATATTCTATATTCCAACCATTCATATGGATTGCAATTTGCTAAAAACATTTTGCTCTATGATCATTTTTCCAACTTGTAAGATATGAGAAAATTCTAACATGTCACATACCGACTTAGCCTCCTTGTATTCGTCCACAGCCTTGTGAGAAGCATAGGAGAACTTTACATCAGGTCCCAATTCAGGGACAATGAAATGGCTGGATCAACACATCAACATTGATCAATATTTGAAAACCACTAGAATTGAAATTAGAAGATTTGCAAGAGATTTCATCAATTACTTACTAGTTGGTGTCAAACCACTTGGTCATTTCCATTGCAGGCACAGAAGCATTTCCTCTGGCCATGGAGAAATAAGTATCGAATCCAATTTCACCACCAGTCCAGCTGTACCTCGTGGGGACGGCACCAAGCATTGCAGTGGTGTCAAGAACCTGATCATAGTAAGAGAATGTATTGCTGGGGATGTACTTGATGCCAGCATCAGTCATCTGCTTCCAGATGGATGTCCTGAGGTCGGCCGCCACCTTTTGCAAGTCCTCAGCACTGCTCTTGCCATCCCAGAAGGATTCAAGAGCAAATTTCAACTCTCTCTTGGGACCCATACGGGGGTATCCAACAATGTGAGACGCCATTGTTCTGTTCAAATTCAAATTTCAGATCAATCCTAAGCAAACACCAATTATTTGCATTAATCACGGAATGTTACTACTTCATACTACTTATCGTCTATGCATTAACTTCCAAATATCCATAAACTATATTGTCAAGTGCACATTTTGTAGCTTGCAGATGCATTTTTCTTGCCTCCCTAAGATGACCAATGCTATTTCAAAAGTTATTTTACAAATATTAATACATAGATGCGACACCAACATACATGATCCAACATGTTAAGTCTAGGAACAAACAACAAATAACTCAAATATATAAAAAGCTTTATAACAACTTCAGATCTAAGAAAGGATAAAAGAGTACATTTTTGAAACATGGAAGTGCCTCATAATGCCAACAAATTTAACCGATCTCACCACACGCAAAACCCACTTCATATCAGATATATTACCCAGCAAAGATCGATCTAAACATTCCACCGCCCCATATCACTAGATCTATCAGTTTCTATTGGTGAACACAAATTCTGTAAAAAAATGAATCCCACATATGTCATATCCCTTATCTCCCAAATAGTAGTTCCTAAAATGACGTGTGAGCGCCTATTATCCACAAAATTATTTTTAGTGCCCATACAAATATATCCTAATTATAGCAGAAGTACACCCATTCAGTAGCAGCACTTTAACATGAAAAGCATTTAAACACTTAGCATTGAATGCAGATTCTTATCTTACCAGTAAGATCTAATTCAATACTACCAAAAAAAAAACTTATTTTTATTTTCTCTATTTGTCCTACCAAAAACACTATACAAACACGAAAATGGGCAAATGGTTGATGAAAATACACTAAAAATCTCCAAAAAAAAATGTTGAAACAAACAGAGAAAAGAGAGAATTTAGCAAAAACAATAAACACTACGAATGAAATGGGTGGTGCGAGTACCTTCCGAAAGAGGGATAAGCGAGGGGTCACAGGTACTGATTCCTTGAAGAGTGCGTTAGAGATAGATAGGAGTTGATGACGCGATTTTGCGAAGAGGTTATAGGCATTATTTATAGGGAAAATGGTTTGTTGCCGTGGTAGATCTGGGAAAGTGAGATTTACCGGGTTTTTGCTTATTTTAATAGAGTTTTTTTTTTAACGGAGATAGAACTAGGTCACGCGCTTTCGGAGAGAGTGTAGTCAGAGGCTTAGTTGGTGTATTTTACCAACCCCGGAATTGAATTATGGGAGATTGGGATCCATGAAATTAATATCTCAATTTTTCCATGTGGGGCGAGGAAGATCATGTTTGGCGAGGGTTATTTTTGTCTTTTTCCTAGCAGGAAATTCTTATAATTATCAGTTTTCTTGAAGAATTTGTGGAGTTCAACATATTAAAAAAAAAAAAACAAAAATCACAAAATCAACCTATAGATAATTCGGTCAAGTTACGTTGTCATCGAGCACATTTTACTTCTTATTTATTTTGTTATTCATTTATATTTATATTTCAAAATATGATTTGGATAGACAATATTTTAACCACATAGAAAATGTGTCTGTAAAATATTTATAGAAATAAAATATGTGAACTACTTATTTACGGCTTACGGCTAAAATATACATGCATAACAAAGTTACTTTAAAATGGTTAATTTCATAAATGATCACTGAAGTTACGTTAAAATCACAAAACAATCACTGAAGTTTAAAACTTATGATACGGTGAGAATGGAAGCCGATTTTGGGAGAGAATTAGGGTGAAAATCATTGTTAATATCATCAAATTAATTCTTCCCAATCCTTAGCTTGAGCTTCCAATCAAGAATCATTTTTTCAAACCTATGACACAACATATTCTTTCAAAAACTTGCCTCAAACAAAAATTTAATACACTTGCTCATTTATATTTTAATATGTTGGAACATGAAATAATTTTCTTTTTTGGATGGATCACAAACCTCAAATCATTGTTTGTGAACCGGAGCTTGTTAAGGAAATATTAGGCAACAAAGATGGCACTTATGGGAAGACGAAAGTCACGGGTTATTTAAAAAATTGATAGGAGACGAGCTTGTTGCAACAAAAGGCCAGAAGTGGTCAAAGCACGGGGAAACTGGGCCGACCATGCTTTTTCATGGAGAGAGTTTGAAGGTAGAATTTTGTGATATTTTGTTATGGTGAATTGTAATTCTACAGTTTATTCCAACAAAATAATGAGTGGTAAAAAATGTGGTGGTTGTAATCGAGCTTATTCAAGCATACTGCTAGTATAATTTTAACCTTTGTGGACATCCTCTTTTATCAGGGTATGGTTCCAGCAATGATTTTGAGTGTGCAAGCTATGCTGGAGAAATTATGATATGAAGGAGATTGAAGTATGGCCAAAAATTGGAGGTATGTTGTGTCCTAGGTTTGAAAAGATGATTCTTGATTGGAAGCTCAAACTAAGGATTGAGAAGAATTAATTGGATGATATTTGTAATAATTTTTACCCTAATTCCCTCTCAAAATCGGCTTTCATTCTCGTAAAGTGTCACAGCCAAAAAGAAATGAAATTTGGGGGAAGGGGGGTTATTGTAAATTTGCGATTTAGGTTCTCAAGGTTCAACATTCAACTATTTTGGTTCATTAAGTTCTAATTAAAATGAAAAGATCATTCAGTGACCATTACTGAAATTGAACGTAACTTCAATGACCGTTAGTGGAAGTTTTAAACTTCGGTGACTTTTTTGTGATTTTGACGTAACTTCATTGACCACTTGTGAAATTAACCATAATTTAAAATGGTAGGATATCAGAAGAACTACGTGGAACTTCTATAATGTTGTCGTTTCTACTTTCTTTAGGTGATCATTGCAATCTATTTACTAGTCTAATATTATTTGATCATGTTGAATGGACCACCGAAAGATGTATTTTTATATTTTTGGTTCATTTATTATTAAGTAAAAGAAGTACGCACAATATAATTGTGGAGAGTCACGCCTGCATTTCTAGATATCGGTCAGCTCTAAAAGGATGAATATGGACTGAATCTTCGACCAAGAGCCTTGGGAGAGTCCAGCCACGCACTCCATAGAGCGCTTGTGCTAAATCACCAGATTTTTGGCTGGGGTTAATTTTGTCAAAGTAATTTCCTGCGGCAGAAAACAAATAGTTGGTGGCTGTAGTAGGTGGAAATTGGTGGAGCGCCACTGGGGCCCACCTATACCACTACAATAATTCTTTATAATTTTAGGGTTAAAGGTCATTCTGGCCATTGTTCGAGTCCATTTTGCGAAAAAAAAAGGGTATTTTAAAATAGTATTTTTTTAGATAATGTATAGTGAAAAGATTTTTAATTTACATGTAATATTATTTTATCAAAAAATATATAATTAAAATTGAGTTTAAAAAAAATGAGCTTTTTAAACAATATAGCTCAAACAAAAAACAAGGACAAATTTTCCGAAATACCCTAACGTTAATGCCTAATGACTGGGTCCAAGTGGACAAGTTGTTGGGTGAATAGGTGAGTGGGCCCATTGAGCATATCAATTGTTTGTGTACTTTATTCCTTCTATGGATGACTTTCTACCATAAAAGTAATTGTTCGTTTAATTGCAAGAGTGAAAAAGAAATGGAAAGAAAATGAATTTCACGGAATTGAATTATCTAGAAATTATTTTATTGAAAATGGTAATTAAATGTGTTTGATTGATATAATTTCCCACCTGAAAAATATTGAAATTTTGGATATTTTGGTGTTCATTTGGCTTTGTTTTTCATATAAATTGTCCTAAAGGATTTTATTTTATTTTTTATTTTTTAACAATTGTGGATAGAATTTCTTTCTATTGAAAAAAAATAAAAAAATAAAAAGTTGGCTGGAAAACCAATTCTCACAAATTGGTGTGAATTGATTTTCCACCTATTCAAGTAAATTGCACATGTGTGAAGCAAATTAAGAAAAATAATTCTATGAAAAAGTTTTTGCATCAAACAAGGTAAAATGCAAAGTTCGAAAATATTTTTCATTTTCTATGGAAAATCTTGGACGGTTAAACACACCCTAAGGGTAGGGGTGGCAAACGAGTCGAGCCGGCTCGGCTCATTGCCCACGAGCTCGAGCTCGTGGCTCGTTATAAAATGAGCTCGTTGCTCGTGGGCGAGCTCGGCCCACGAGCTCGTACTGTAGCGAGTCGAGTCGAGCTGCTTGGCTCAAGCTCGCCTTTTTTGATTTTTGTTAAATAACTATCCTTCTTAAAAAAATTTAGACAAGCTGCTCGTCAAAAATGAGCCGAGCGGCCTGCTCGGGCTCGTTTTTTGACGAGTCCGAGCTGCTCGTGGGCCGCTTCAATACGAGCCGAGCGGTCGCTCGACTAGATTGCCACCACTACCAAAGGGTAAAAGAGTCGTCTATGATCTCATCAGAGATTTGATACGCAAGTTATCACAAAAATCATTGTCTTGCTAACATTCGAAATTGGGAAGGGTACGCCCTCATTTAGATAACAAGAACGCTAGACAATTTGTGTGTGTTATACCAATCAACGACTCGATTAAAGTTAGCCAATTGCAAACTATTCACATAATGTCTTCCTCGTCAACCCCAAAATCTGAATGATGCATCTTTCGTATGTTTCTTAATGTAAGTGCATATGACTGTGTAATATTGTAAGATTAAAAACATTATCTTGTTCTTTATTTAACTCCAAGAACTAACAATAACAATCCAATTTCTTCGCACACAATGTATAGGCTTCTATTTTCCAGTCGAGTATAGCACCAACCTATCATCCATATAGCCCATGTTTGATACACATTAAAATTTTCATTCTCATTCTTTTACACATCATCGAAGTTCCATTATCTCAATGATAAATAAAATTATTCAATTTTTTATATCAATTGGTCGAAAGGAGTGCTGTTTTGTTTAGGAAATCTTAGGGTCCGTTTGATTGCGAAGGTGAAATTTGGGTGAAAAGAAAATGAATTAAAGTGAATTGAATTGCTTAGAATTTGTTTTATTGAGAATTGTAATTAATTATATTTGATTGGTATAATTTTCCACCTGAAAAATGTTGAAAGTTTGGTGTTTGTTTGGTTTTGTTTTTCATGAAAATTGTCCATTAAAGTGATAGTTTTTTTTACCATTAGGTCTAGAATTTATTCAAATTGTCAAAAAAAAATAAAATTAAAAATTATCATACCGAATATCATTCATTTGACTTTGTTTTGCATGAAAATTGTCAATAAAAGTGATAAATTTTTTTTACCATTGTGCCCAGAATTTTTCTCAATTGCCTAAAAGAAAAGAATTGGAAAATCAAAAATCACCAAAACAAATTCATTGATTGCAAGGAAAAGAGGCGCGTGAGTGTAATGGCTGGAAAACGAATTCAAGGTAAAATTTTTACAATCAAACAGGTAAAAAGTAGGAAAATGGAGCACACAGGGCCTAAGTCTTTATTTTGTTCACTATAAAGTACTAGAATACTTATAGAAATACAAATAAATAAAATGATCAAATTAAATTTAATAGCTTTAATAGTTGCAGGATGTACATTTATCATAAATAAATAAAAAAAGATTTAGTCTAGAAAACTGTAGACATAAGTTTGATCATTTTACCTGTTTGATCATTTTATTTATTTGTACTTCTAATACTTCCCGTTTGATCTACATTATTTTTTTCATTCTCATTCTTCTACTCATTTTCAATCACACATTCTTCAATAAAAT
The DNA here is from genome assembly GCA_903798295.1 of Fraxinus nigra. Classification (NCBI taxonomy): domain Eukaryota; kingdom Viridiplantae; phylum Streptophyta; class Magnoliopsida; order Lamiales; family Oleaceae; genus Fraxinus; species Fraxinus nigra. The sequence goes on along the minus strand of CAIGRH010251545.1, from coordinate 42 downwards.
AATATTTTTCATCACATAAATAATTTTTCCTTCTTTTTCAAC
>CAIGRH010251498.1:0-10108 GCA_903798295.1 Fraxinus nigra | reverse complement strand
GGTCTTGGTTCACAATAAAATATACAAGTCCATTGGCTTTTATTCTTTCTTTTCATAACAAAATTAAATTAACTCCCAACCCAACCCAATTTCATTTCTAACCCTATTCTCTCTCTTTATCTCTCTCTACCGACTCAACTCTCCACTCTCTATGTTCTAATGTCACTATGCGCGGCGGTACAACTCGTTCATTTTGTCTACATATATTTCGGTGCCACTGTTGTAGTGGCCCCTCACTCATTTTGTCTACATATTTTCTCATGGCCTCATCTTCTCCTACTTTCTCACTAGCTACTCTCCAAAATTACTCTTCCTTACCTTAATCGATCGGTGCCCTACGTTACATTGACTTCATATGTTGTTACTGCAAAACTGTTCTTCGGCTTGCTGAAATCGAACCCCAATTTGAGGACATGGGGGAGATTGTAACTGCCAATAAAAAACCTAAGGTACCAGTGTTTGATTCTGAGGAAGTTCTGGCGGCGTCTCTTGCTAAATACACTACCGATTTGGCTAATAAGTTTACTAAAGTGAGAGATTTTTTCATTATTGTTCTCTTGGCGATGATGGTAGTTGTGCGGGTGGTGGTAGTGGTTGTGGTGCTGCGTTTGGGTTGTATAAACATGATTTGTGATCAATAATTTGTGATCAATAAAATAAATAATTTGTGATATTGATGCAATGACCTTTGATCTGTGCACAATGACACGTGACATGTGAACCGATAACATGTCATACGTCTTTGTACACTTGTTACGAGTCACATATCAATGCGCACAGATCACATATCATTAATTTATATTTACATGTCAATATTAATTAGTTACAAATTATAGTTTATAGGTCACATGAAATAGGTCACCATTCCTATGTCACATGTCATATTGCATAGGTCACAGATGTTCACATATCACATTTTATAGTTCACATGCTAATATTAATTGGTCACAGATATAGTTTACATGTCACCATTTCATAAGTAACATATCAATGTCTATAGGAAACATATCTAAGGCAATTGGTTACATGCTATTAGAACAATATCACAAGTAACAAATCAATGTCCACATGTCACGGATCAAAGAGAACTGGTCACAGGTCATTGGATCAATATCACTGGTAATTTAAATTAAAGCAATTAGATAATCCTCCAATTCTCATTGATGTTTAATGTTTTGGTAAATTAAAAATCCAAACAAGACACTACCCTTGAGATGTTATACTCATGGATTTCAAACAGGTGTGAGAGGGGATGGTAACAACCACCTTTATATCTAATTCAAAGCATTTTTCCAACAATTCACAACAACTCTGCAATGTTAGCCACCGTCTTAAAAATTTTGATCTACAGTGACGATAACTTCCAATTTGTGACCTCAAATGTTCGATTATTTGTAATCAACCAGCTATCAGAGATGGTAATCACGAAATTGATAGATCTCTGTACTTTTCTCTTCTGTTGAAGGTGATTTAGTATTTTGGAGAGTTCGATTTGAATCACTTGAGTTTTGGAATTCTAAATATTTTTCTCTTAAAATTGATTTGAGGTATAGTTAAGGCTCGATATATGATTTTTTTTCCAAAAATAAATTATCTAAAATTATAGTTCACTCCGACGATTGAAGTGAATCATGTGTTTGCTTCACCAACAAATGGTGGGCCAGCCATTCTTGAGCTGACTTAGGCACACATCATGTTGTACTTTGGGCTTTTACAAATTTGTCAATGATTGTAAAGTTAAGTGCTAATTATGTCAATTGCTTTTAAAGATTTGTAAATTTAAAATGGGACAGATTTCATGGTCACATGCACTCCATATACAATAAGCTACTCGAACAGGGGTGTTGACACGATTGGGTGATAGGTGTTGCGTGTTAGTACCCGTGTGACTTTTTTTTTTCAAATTGTCCAAACAATGTTTGATATGTGTCCCCGCTTTTAAATCTAGTCAAATGCCCCTATTTGTGTAGCAAGATTGCTCCATATATGCCCACACAATCAAATTTAGTGCCCAAAAGTTCGGATGTTGGAATCCTTACAACATCAAGCCCATGTTTGGTTTGGCCAAAATCAAATTTTACTAAAGTTTAAAAAAAAAATTGATGAAAGAGAAAAATATATAACTATAATACTTTACGTCCACATTTTCAAATTTAACAAACTTACAAAAATATTTCAAAAATTGGGTGATATAATTTTAATATATTATATATATTTTGAAGATATTATGATTGAAATTTTGAAAAATTCATTAGGGTCTGTTTGGCATGGATTTTGTTTTTACTTTTTATAGAAGAGTTTTTGGTGAAAACTACCTTAATTTTTGTTTGAAAACTAATTGTTAAAATAACTTCCTATTTCGAAAGTGCTTTTAGAGGAAACAATCAAGGTAAAAACTAATTTTTATGGTTGTGATCGAGTCCCTTGTGATGACTCTAAATGTGAAATGTGTCGATCAAGCTGGGTCTCGCTTGCACTACCACGACTGAGGTAGACAAAATCAGTAGTGGTGGTGCATGTCGTGTTCATTTTAATTGTGTGATTTGTAACTTAATACAAGATTTGGAATCTATAAATTGTATGGTATGTGATTGTAACTATGTGTGATTTTGTTACCTATATGTGATCATGATCATAAATTGTCTGCTTATTATAACCGTGCTCAATTTGATTAAATATGTCATAATATTTATCTAATGTCACAAAATATGACCATTCGATTTTTGAAATAGTTCATCAAATTTGTTAAATTTGAAAGTGGATAGTTTTGTAATTTTATTCTAAAAATATACCTCATAACCTATGGATTCCATTTGAAAAGCTAGTCAACAAACCGAGAAATGAAGTTAGCAAGTAAATAGTCATAATGGACGAATGCATTATCCCATCAATACTAAAGCAAATCATGCCTACCATCTGAAACTGTGGTGTGTTTGAGCCACATTATTTTGAAAGAATGTATTCTGGAATAGTAGAATGATGAAGAATGTGTGGTTGAAAAAGAAGATAAATTTATTGATATGATAGTTATTTTATTGAAGAATGTGTGGTCGAAAATGAGTAGAAGAATGAAAATGAAAATCTTAATGTGTACCAAACATGGGCAATACTCAAATGAGCAAATAAAAGGGCAAGGTCGAACCCGCTATGCAAGCACAATCAATTCTCCAACAATCATCATTATGCTTTGATATCTATATTTTCATTCAATAAAAATCCTAATAGAGAGTTAGAGGATCTACGCAAGGGGTGCCTTCTCACACTGGGGGTCATAACCGAACTCAAGTGCTTTCACTATGGCTTCGGTAGGTTTTTTTAATCAAGTCACTACATATGAGTCGTTAGCTTGTGAAAATCTATTTCCACGTTCCATGTAATGTTTCCTTTTGAGCACATGAATCAGTCCGAGGGAGTAAAATAAAAAAAATATTTAAACATATTGGCACAGTTCCTTAGAAACAAAAATAAGATGTGATCGACAAGGCGAGACCAAGAAGAAGGATTGGTGATAGACGAACTACTGAGCATCGACATCCTAGTGGAACCGGGCCTTTGTGCATGATGAACATATCGCTAAAAGTGGTTCCTATAGAAAGTCTGAAGCAACAGGAAGCAAGAGCAGACTTCCCTACTATTGATCAAATCAACACTAATATCCAAATAGCGGTGATTGCCCCTATGACGACAAGGACTCCACCAGAGCATCTCCCGACTCCATTAGCTCCAACTGCTCCAACATGATCCCAAGCCCCTAGCACCCATGTGACCATAGATTATGAAGCATCTAGAAAAGCGGAAGAGAGAGAAACTGAAAGTCATCCTAATGGAAAACTTGGTTACATACACTCTTCCACAATCTAAAGGATTCACAACTGAATGTTTCAAGAGAGTGAGAGAGATGAACCATCTCGTTTACCTAGGAGATTTTAGATGAACTGCTCCACTGAAATTTCACGTTACCAACGTTCTTAGATGATGGTCATTGTGGAAGATTAAAGTTTTATCAGTGCATCCCATCTACTGTCTCGATTTTATTTACTTTTATTTATTTTTAGGGTAATTTAATAATTGGGCCAATGGGCTTGAACATAAAAAAGAAGGCCAAAGTATTTTTAAACAGAATTTGTAAATAACTATATATTTGTAATAGGGTGTTGTCAGCCCTTGAAGGTTGACATGCACAATATCATGGGAATACTTTGCACTCATGCTCAAATTTTGTGGGAAGATGTGTTGATGATACACACTTCGAATTTCAGGCAAGGAAAATGTGGGAATGGTGCTTCAGTTTGGCTTGGTGTCAAGGTGTTGCAGATTAACAAGACATGGGTTGATCCAGCTTGCTGTTCGTGGACAAGGTATTGTAGATTAGCAAGACATGGGCTAATCTAGCTTGCTGATAGTGGGTTGAAGTCCACAAATTCAGGTGTCCAAATGGGGTACATGTTTGGCACATGTGCTGGGCAGTTTTCGGAGTTCATAATAGTGGAAAGTGTGGACAGTTGTTGGGAATAGTTGTGGGATACGGTTTCTAGCATTTTTTAGCCAACTGGGTTGGTTTATCCATTTGGCAGTTAAGGGTGTTAACTGCACACGAGTTTTGGCCTTTAAATAAGAGAAGGTCTGGCTGATGAGAGACATAAAAACATGTGTTCTTTTAGTGTTCCTTCGTTTCTTGTATTATTGTTGAGTAATAAAACAAGTTGGGTTTACCCATAATACTGTCTTCCTTTACTTTGTTGCCTTTACTTCGTGTGTGTGCATTGTGTAAATTAGTGGGCTGACTAAGTGGAAACTTAGTGCCATCATATGCGAAAATTTGGTTAAGTATTTTACTTGGATTTCGTCCCTGTGATAATTAGTATCATAGCCTTGTTGCAGTTGTTGGTTTCGCTGACAGACATGGTTGTAAATCAGAATCTCAAGGATCGGGTTTCTNTCTGGCTGATGAGAGACATAAAAACATGTGTTCTTTTAGTGTTCCTTCGTTTCTTGTATTATTGTTGAGTAATAAAACAAGTTGGGTTTACCCATAATACTGTCTTCCTTTACTTTGTTGCCTTTACTTCGTGTGTGTGCATTGTGTAAATTAGTGGGCTGACTAAGTGGAAACTTAGTGCCATCATATGCGAAAATTTGGCTAAGTATTTTACTTGGATTTCGTCCCTGTGATAATTAGTATCATAGCCTTGTTGCAGTTGTTGGTTTCGCTGACAGACATGGTTGTAAATCAGAATCTCAAGGATCGGGTTTCTGCGTTGGAGGATTTTGTTCGTGTCTCTATGACCGACAGTGCAGTCAGTTTGGCTGCACAGGTCCATGCACATAATGATGTTCACACTGAACTAAAGGCCCAATTCGAAGAGTTTGCTAGAGGAGTTGACGAAAGACAATCTTCGTTTATGAAAGATTTGTTGGAACTGACAATAACTTAAAAGCTCGTTTTGATGCCCTTAAGAGTGAAATTTTCTTGCATAAATTGGCCCTAAATAGTATCACTATGCGAGATGCAGTATGTATTTCTAAAATTCGTGTTTCAGAACCAAAGTAGTTCAATGGTGCTCGTAATGCCAAGGAGTTGGAAAATTTCCTATGGGATATGGAGCAATACTTCAAGGCTGCCCGTATTCCAGAGGATGAGTGGGTAAATATCACTTCAAGCAACACTGCTTGGGTTGTAAGAGAATCTTTCAAAAAGTTAAGACAGACGGGCAGTGTTCGGGAATACGTGAAGGAATTCAGTAGTCTCATGCTAGATATCGAGAATATGTTCGAGGAGGATAAACTTTTCAACTTCATGTCAGGATTACAAGGTTGGACGCAAGCAGAATTGCGGAGGCAATGAGTAAAGGACCTTTCTTCGGCAATGGCGACATCAGATTGTCTTGTTGATTACAAAATGGACGATAACTCCTCTGTTCAGAGGAAAAACACTTAGAAAAAGGCTGGTACATTGAAAGACTGGAAGAATATGGACAAGAAGAAGAAATTTGAGGGCTCCAAATCGAAAGATGGTGATCAGTGTCAGAAGTCAAAAAGTTTCAGTGGATGCTTCATTTGCAACGATCCCCATTGTGTAAATGATTGTCCAAAGAGGGAGAAACTGAATGCCTTAATGTTGGAAGGCAGTGATGATAACTCAGATGATGTCCCTACACGAGTGAATCCACTACAGCTCGAGAATGCCATCACTACACTACAACGTGGCTTGATGTATGTTCAAGTTACTGTTGATGGGACGGAAGTGTTGGCAATGATGGACACGCATGCTACAAAAAAATTTGTAAGTTCTAGGATAGAGGAAAAGATGAGTTTAAGCATGACTCAGGTGACTACGAAAATTAAGGTTGTGAATTCTACAGTACAGCCTGTGAAGGGATCTATAGAAGTCACCCTTCGTGTGGGCGAATGGGATGGAAGGTGCAATCCAATGATCGTTTCCTTAGGTGATTTCGATTTAATCCTTGGTATTGAATTCTTTATCAAGGTGAAGGCGTTTGTGGTACCAATTTGAATGGATTATACATTGCAGATGAAGAAAGTCCGTGTTTTCTACCAGCGAGCTTTCTTGACAAGGGCAAAGGAAAGCAGATTCAGGATGAAATGTATTATGCAAAACAACTTAAGGCGGGTTTGAAGAAATGGGAGACGACTTACGTTGCAGCTTTGATTGAGATCAAAGAAGATCAGGTTGTGGAGGTACCTGATCAGGTGGCAAGTGTCTTGGAAGAGTTCGTTGATGTGATGTCCCTATAACTTCTAAGAACTCTCCTATCCCGTCGTGCTGTTGATCACAAAATTGAACTCAAACCAGGTGTAAGGGCTCCAGAANAGCACACGCCACATACAGAATGGCTCCATCGGAATTGGAAGAGTTAAGGAGTCAACTTGATGACTTACTTGATGCAGGATTCATTCAGCATTCGAAAGCTCCATACGGTGCCCCAGTTCTATTTCTAAAGAAGAATGGTGGCTCCATGAGGATATGTGGGGATTATCGTGCACTGAATAAGGTGACGGTGAAGAACAAGTACTGCGAACATTTTTGCGGATTGCTCTTCAAAAATGTGGTGAAGTACTTTGAAGTACTTTGAAATACCCGATGATATTGTAAGTGATCGGGATTATCGGGTTACAGGCAAATTCTGGACCATGTCGTTCACATGATGGGGTTTGAATTGAAGTTTTCTATAGCAAATCATCTGCGGACAGATGGTCAGATGGAAAGGATAAATGTATTGTTGCAGACACTATGTTACAGCGAGTCAGAAGAATTGGGTTGCCTTGCTTGATACGGCCTAGTTTTGCTACAATCTACATCAATAATCTGCTACAAGGATGTGTCTGGCCGAGTTAACTATGAGACATATGCCCAAGACCCCTCTCGAGATTGTGAAAGAAGAGGGATGCAGTGTATGTCCAGTTGCTTTTCGATTTGCTTAAGACAAGCAGGAAATAATTGAACAAGCAAATGATCATCTTGCAAAGGCTGCCCGACGAATGAAGAAGTATACTGATCAAAATCGGAGGCATGTGGAGTTCCAGGTTGGGGATAAAGTCTTGTTGAAATTGACTCTCTAGATTTGGAAAAATATTAGTAGCAAGACCGTGTATCGTGGGCTGGTTTAAAAGTATGATGGTTCCTTTGAAGTAGTCAAGCACGTTGGGAAGATAGCATATTGACTGAAGCTACCAGATCGTTTGAAGGTGCATCCTACTTTCCATGTAAGCTATCTGAAGCCCTTTAATGAAAGTTTGGTGGGAGAAGATTGTTTGCAGGCTAAGAGGGCTCCTCCTATGATTAGAAAACAATATGAGAAGGATGTGGCAAAGATTATGGGTCATCAAACCATTGGGGCAAGTGAGAAGAACAGACAGACGGACTATCTCATTTTTTGGAAAGGTGATACTGAAGTTGATGCAACCTATGAAATTGATGTTGATCTGTGGCAATTCGAGGACAATGTGAATGAGTATCTTAATTCTCTTTCGACAGAGACGTCGGACTCTTCTGGAAGGGGAGGTTTGTCAGCCCTTGAAGGTTGACACGCACAATGACATGGGAATACCTTGTAGTCATGCCCAGATTTTGCGGGAAGATGTGTGATGGTGTACACTTCAAATTTCGGGTAAGGAAAATGTGGAATGATGCTTCAGTTCAGGTTGGTGTCAAGGTGTTGCAGATTGACAATGCATAGGCTAATCTAACTTGCTGTTCGTGGGCAAAATGTTACAGATAAGCAAGACATGGACTAATCTAGCTTGCTGGCAGTGGGCTGAAGTCCACAAATTCGGGTGTCCAAATGGGGCACATGTTTGGCACATGTACTGGGTAGTTTTCGGAGTCCATACTAGTGGAAAGTGTGGGCAGTTGCTGGACATAGTTGTGGGATACGATTTCTAGCATTTTCTAGCCATCTGGGTTGGTTTATCCATTCGGCAGTAAGGGTGTTAACTACACACGAGTTTTGGCCTATAAATAGGAGAAGGTCTGGCTCATGAGAGACTAGAAAAACGTGTTGTGTTCTTTCAGTGTTCCTTCGTGTCTTATATTATTGTTGAGTAATAAAACAAGTCAGGTTTACCCATAATATTGTCTTTCTTTACTTTGTTACCTTTACTTCGTGTGCGTGCATTGTGTAAATTAGTGGGCTGACTAAGTGGAAACTTAGTGCCATCATAGGCAAAAATTTGGCTAAGAACTTTACTTGGATTTCGTCCCTGTGATAGGCGTCCTGTACCTAGGGGTGTCAAAAGGGCAGAGTAGCTCATCGACTTGTCGGCTCAGCTAGTCAAGGCTCGGTCCATGGACGGTTCGGGCTCATTTCGACCCGAGCTCGAGCCAAGCCGAGGGTTCGCTCGACGAGCTCGCGAACGGCTCGTGAGCCAAGTTCACGAGCTCGTGGGCTAGTAAAAATGTGAAGAAAAAAGTAAAAAAAAAAAGCTCGTGGGCTCGACTCATGAGGTTACGAGCTCGTGGATTGAATCGAGCTGCTCTGCCCATTGCCACAACTACCCATACCTTGTCTTGACTTGCCCTACTAGGGAAGCAAAGCAACTCGAAAATCGTTCCTAATTTGGGACAGAGCACTATGAGGCACAATTTTTTCAAAATCAAATTGAAATCCTTGGCCATACTTGGGGGTTGGAGTGTTCAAGTATGAGAAATATGCTCCCCGCCCCGTTAAAATTAATTTCAAATTTAAATTTTTTATCAAACAGAAAAAAAGATTTATCATTATTTTAAAAGAGAACTTGAGTTATTCTTAACAAATTGAAAACAAAAATTAATAATATTCATTAAGTAAAGATATAAAAAATAAAATAAATAAAAAAATAAATAAGGTGATAAACTGGGTTGAGGGACCTGCCTCGCCCCGTTGCCAACCCTAGCAGGAGCAGGAGGGGGCGGGGTGGTGAGTTATCAACTTTTATCTTTTATTTTCGTTTTGTATTTTCGCTTCTTTGGTTACTTTTTTTTTGTTTTATTTTCTTTATCAATTTGTTTTAAATCAAATGAAGATTAAAAAAATGTCATTTTACTCAAATTTCGACTTTTTTTAAAATTTTTTTTTATGGTCTATCACAATAGGAATTCAAGCATATACGCTTGAAATGTTTAGAACTCTACAGGTTAGAAATAAAATCTTCCAGACTTCAAGTGCATTTTACCCCAATTTTATTGTATAGGTAGAATCATATGTATTTATACCATATTTAGCACAACTATAGATCACAGTGGGGTGTATTTATTCATTATCCGATAATTAAAAGATAATATTTATAAGATGGAATAATGTTAGTTAGCATCATTAGTACTACAATACTGGTGGTACCTAGGTAAAATTAAATGAATCACGTAACTCCACCTTTGTTTGAATCAATCACATTTTCACATTGAAATGGTTGTTTTAGCACTAGATTGCATTATTCAATATTTATTCATTATACGGTAAATGAATAGAGGATATACGTTTGAATGGCCTGTTGAAAAGACCATAATTCCATTTTGGCCTTTGACCAATAAATACCAGAAAAAAAAAAAAAAAAAACCCCAAAAAATGAAAGTTATAAGGTAAAAGGCAAAAAAACCCGCATTGGAAGGAGA
>CAIGRH010251443.1:0-11483 GCA_903798295.1 Fraxinus nigra | reverse complement strand
TCGAAAAATGAGAGAAGCGAGAGCCCAGGAGGAAGGTCGTACTGGGAACCAATTATGGGGGCTGATTCCCATAGGTCAGTAGTTAAAGCGGACATCCTAGCTGCTATTAGAGCCAAATTTAATGTATATCCATTATAGAACTAGTCATACCTTCTTCTGCTGACCGAGCTAATACTTCCCCACAGGATGAGTGGCCCTCAATACAACTATCTTTCAGGCTGGGTTGAGATTTCCCTTTCCTAAAATTATTCGAAAATTCTTTTCATCTTGGGGAATATCCCCTACTCAGCTTTGCCCAAATAGGTGGAGGACTTTGATTGCAACCTTAATTTTATGAAAACAATTAGGGCATCCCGAACTGAGTGTAGCTCAATTTAATGTCCTTTTTACCTTTAAGAAAGATGGGAAAAATACCTGATGGTGGTAAACCAGTGTTAGACCTAAAACTGGGGGGACCATTAGTCTTAGATACTCGTCCTCAATTAAAGGGTGGAAGGAAGAGTTCTTCAATGCCTTGGGGGATTGGCAATTCCATCCTGCCGAGGTAGATAGGGAGGACGTAGCTCCTACCCTTTATCATTCTTTTTGTAAGAGGTTGTTTTCTCTATTTTCACTTCAAATTTTTTTTTAGAATTATTATTCTGATTCTATTTCTTTCTCTTTTTGCAGTTTACCAACCCTGCCATTTGAGTTCAGTTATTCAGAGGCAAGCAAATACAATCCATGCTCTTTCTAATAGGAAAAGATCTTGTAAATTCGTCATCTCAGATGAAAACCTGTTTCAAGCATGTTTGCTTCAAGCTCTGCCACCGACCTCAGCCTCGAGCAAACCTTCTACTTCGGTGTCTACCTCCTCTCGTAAGTGAACTAAATACTATTACATACGTGTATATGTATGTCCTGATCTCAATACTAACATCTTTTCATTTTTAGGTCAAAGTGCATAAATGAGGAGCTTTCGCGCAGCAAGGGTAGCCCAAGCAGTTGAGGTTGCTAAACAAAAGCAAAAGGAAGTTCATGTGGAGGACCAACCTAATGAGGTAGAGGCTGAAGTTGAGGTTGAGGCTGAATAGCCATTGAAGCGACACCGCCCTGCCGAGCTGGAGCCCATTCTGGTTCCTATGTCTTCCTCACCTCAGCATGCTCCTACCCCCACTGCAACCACCGTTGTTGCTGCAGCCTCATTTTCAAGGCCACAAGAAAGGTGCCCTGATTTGCAGGGGCCAGATGTGGAAAGTTTGGTAAAGAGCAGACCTGACATTTTCTTGGACTTCCTTTGATCTCCTTCTCCATCAAGGGACTCGATTGCTACTTTTTTTCTCCTTTGAGAGAGTCTGCAACTTTGATATTTCGGAGCTGGAACAATAGGGAGTAGAAATTTCTCTCTGAGATGCCCATTGGAGAGAGCATTATTTGAGCTCAGCTCTACTACCATCGAACAGTTCTTCAAATGGCGTCTGTGGCTAAAAAGGTAAGTTCATTTCCCTTTATGAGACTCTTTTGTTTGAATTATCCGAGCTACTTAATTAAATATTTGTTCCTTTAGATCAAAGCTGAGCTTGACAAAATGCTTGAACTGAGGGATCGAGCTAATATAATGTTCGAGAAGATTGAGGTAGAAAATGCAGCCTTCGCCGAAAAAGAGAAGGACTATGAAGATCGCTTCAATAAAATGGGAGTAGAGCTTAACGCTGCTTTCTCTTCGGAGCATTGGTTGATGGACGAAAATAAGGTCTTAGCGGAGGAGAATAAGGGCTTGAAGATCTGTGGCGAAAAGGTCAGTATTTGAGCCGAAGAGGAGAAAAAGAGAGTTGACGAAGCAATTGTTCAAGCTATATCTGCTAAAAAGGATGTTGAGCTGTAGATTTCTAAGGTCGTGGAGAACTGGAGAGTTTCCTCAGAATTTGATGTCATAGCTCAAGAAGCATACATCCTAGCTATCGACGAGATCATTCAACACATAAACAAAGAGCAGCCGGATTGGGACACCGCTTTCTTAGAGGAAGCTCACAAAGAGCAAAATAAGGAAATGGAACAGCTCCTCAAGGCAGTTAAAGCCTAGTCTACCTCTGAAGATGTGACTTCCCAAGATTTCCCTGCCCCTTAGTTTTTATGTATTTTTCTAAGTAAAACTTTTGTTTTTAGGAACTCTTTTGTACTGTTCTGATTTTTTGAATGAGAATTTCTGCTCTAGTGTTTGTGGGCTTTATATTTGAACAATGCTTTTTAAACGCATAAAACCTCTTATGGCACTAAAGTCACAATACATATAGTCTTAATTCGCTTTGTGAGCAGAGCTCAACATATTCTTTTTAGGAATCTTACTAAGTGTTGTAACACTTACAACCTCAGCTCGACCTATTTTATGAGTAAAGCTTTGAAGGATTCCTTTGTAGGAATTCGCGCTAAGTGTTGCAGCACTTACAACCTCAGTTCGGCCCGCTTTATGAGCAAGGCTTTGAGGGATTCCTTTTCAGGAATTCGCGCTAAGTGTTGCAGCACTTACAACCTCGGCTCGACCTGCTTTATGAGTAGGGCTTTGAGGGATTCATTTGCAGAAATTCGCGGTAAGTGTTGCAACAACTACAACCTCAGCTCGGCCTGCTTTATAAGCAAGGCTTTGAGGGATTCATTTGCAGGAATTCGCGCTAAGTGTTGCAGCACTTACAACCTCAGCTCGGCCTACTTTATGAACATGGCTTTGAGAGATTCCTTTATAGGAATTTGCGCTAAGTGTTGGAGCACTTTCAAACCTCAGCTCGACCTGCTTTCTGAGCAGGGCTTTTAGGGTAGCAAGCCAACATCTTCATACATTAGGAACACCCTTTTTATTACGAACAACTACAAAATACATCCATCTTTTACTGGTAGTATTTTTTTGAGATGTTCTGCATTCCAAGGATGTGGTAGGAGTCTCCCTTCCATGTCTTCCAGCTCATACGCTTCTCTAAGCAGGACTTTCATCACCTTGTAAGGACCTTTCCAGTTGGGTCCTAGAGACCCAAAATTGACTTCTCTTGTTGTCATGAAGACTTTCCTTAATACAAGGTCACTAACTTCGAACTCTCGTTTTCTTACCTTCTAATTGTAATACCTTGCATTACGCTGTTTGAATATAGCATTCCTAATTTCAGCTTCGTCTCTTCTTTTTTCCAGTAAATCCAACTCTTCTCATAGTACTTTCTCATTCTTATCTTCATTATACATCAATGTTCGGATAGAAGGAACTTCTATTTCAAGAGGGATTACTATCTCCACTTCGAAAGCCAAAGAAAAATGAGTTTCTCCAGTACTGCTTCGGGTCGTGGTACGATAGGACCACAATACGCTAAGGAGTTCTTCAGCCTATCTTCCCTTAAGAGCATCAAGTTTGGCTTTAAGCATATGCTTGATGATCTTATTGATTGCTTCTACTTGTCCATTAGTTTGAGGATGATTGGGTGTAGAGAAGTGCCTTTATATCCCAAAGCTATCACTGAAATTTGAGAAATGGGAATTATCAAATTGTTTTCCATTTTCAGTCACAATGGAATGTGGCATCCCAAACCGGCATACGATGGATCTCCATATAAACTCCGTGGTTTTATGCTCGGTTATCTTGGCTAAAGGTTTGGCTTCCACCCATTTGGTGAAGTAGTCAACTACTACAATTGCAAATTTTGTTCATCTCTTTCCTGTTGGTATGGGACCGATCAGATCGACCCCCCATTTGGAGAAGGGCCATTACGTGATTTAGCTCATTTGGTGGGAGGTTGATTTTGAGAGCAAACCTTTGATATTTGTCACATTTCTTGGCAAATTCCAAGGCATCCTTTTTTATAGAAGGCCAAAAGTATCCTTGGCGCACAATTTTGTAAGCTAGTGATTGTCTTCTAGAATGGTTTCCACATATTCCTTCGTGCACTTCTTCTAGAACATGCAATGCCTTTTCATCATTCAAGCTTTTAAGCAAAGGTACAGAATACATTCGTTTATATAGGATGTCATTGACTAACGTGTATCAGACTGCTTTTGTGCGGAGTTGCCTTGCCATGATTGGATCTTCTGGACATGACCTCATTTTTAGGTATGTAGTAATTTCATCCATCCATGTCCGTTTTAGGTCAGTTGTCATGTGAATCACTTTAAACTCTTCAATTGCAGGATAACAGATTATTCCTACTAGGATAATATCAAATTTCTCAATCCCTTCGCTTGATACTAATCGAGCTAAGGCATCGGCATGACTATTTTGAGTTCGAGGGATTCATTCAATCTGTACATCTTAGAAATTTTTCAGCTCTCGTTTAACAATTTGAAGATAACTGTTCATCATTTCCTCATTCGCTTGATAAGCTTCATTGACCTGGTTTACTACTAGTTGAGAATCGCTATGTACCACTAGGCGATCAATCTTCATTTCTTTTCCCATTCCTAGGCCAGCTATGAGGGCCTCATACTCAGCTTCGTTATTTGAGGCACTAAAGTCAAATGGAAATGTTTTACAGAACAATTGGTGACTGGGCCGATTAAAATAATTACAGTTCTTGCTCGTGCTTCTGTGGATGATCCATCAACGAAAAGCTCCCATGGTTCATTATGACCAAATTCGAACCAAACTCCGTAACAAAGTCTGAAGAGCTTGGCCATTAACCGAAGTTCATGGTTTGTACTTTATGTCAAACTGACCGAGCTAACTACCCACTTAACCAACCTTCCTGATGTATCCGATTTTTGTAAGACTTATCTCAATGGGTAGTTAGTTAAGATCTCAATTAGATCATCCAAAAAGTAAGGTCTTAACTTCCGAGCTGTGATGACAACCGCATAAGCTAGCTTCTCCAATAGAGAATAGCGGAGTTCGGCTTCATGTAAAGCTTTACTAATGTAATAGGCGGGGCGCTGTATTCCTTCTTCTTCCTTGGCTAATATGACGCTGGTGGCATGTTTTGATACTGCTAAATACAACATCAACATCTCTCATATTTTTGGTTTTGACAACACATGAGGGTGTGCCAGATGCAGCTTTAGTTGGTCGAATGCAAGTTGGCATTCAGATGTCCATTCAAATTTTTACCCTCCTTTCAATACGTCAAAGAAAGGTTCGCATTTGTCTGTTGATCTTGACATAAAATGGCTAAGGATTGCAATTCGTCCAGTCAAGCTTTGAATCTCTTTAGGTTTGGTAGGAGAGAGCATTTCAATTATGGCCCTTATTTTCTCTAGATTAGCACCGATTCCTCTATGGTTCACCAAATAACCCAAGAATTTTCCCGAGCTGACACCGAAGGCACATTTGTGTGGATTTAACTTCATTCTATAGATTCTTAAGATTTCGAACATCTCAACGAGGTAGTGTCTCTTGAGCATTTATGCTTTTTACTAGAATGTCATCGATGTACACTTCCATGGTCTTACCGATCTATTTGGCAAACATAGAATTTACCAAGCGTTGATAAGTTGCTCCAGTGTTTTTGAGACCGAAAGGCGTGACTTTATAGCAATAAAGACCTCGATCGGTAATGAAAGCTATGTGTTCCTGATCTGGTTCATACATGGGAATTTGATTGTACTCAGAATAAGCATCTATAAAACTGAGCAATTTGTGTCCAGTGATAGCATCTACCATCTGATCTATTCTTGGCAGCGAGAAGCTGTCTTTCAGACAGGCTTTGTTTAGATCAGTAAAATCGATGCACGTCATCCATTCTCCATAACTCTTCTTAACTAAAACAGGGTTGGCGACCCACTTTAGCTATTTGGCTTCCCGAATATATTCATTACGTAGCAACTTCTGTACTTTTTTATTTAAAGCTTCATACCACTATGGGTTTAAAGGTCGACGTCGTTGCTATTTTGGACGTACCACATGATCAGTTTCAAATTTATGGCATATAATCTTTGGGTCAATTCCCTTCATATTCGAATGTTCCCAAGCAAAAAACATCAAGTTTTTCTTGAAGGTACTTAATGATTTGATCCCTGAGTGGTGACCGAATTCATGACCTATCTTAAGCTCCTTCTGTTGTTCCTCAATTCCAACCTTAATAGCATCCAGCTTTTCCACTGGTTCTCCTCCTCTTACTTTCAAACATGGGTCCAATGAATTTAGTGGGGTTCTACCGACCATACCATATGGACCTCGGAAGGAAGATGGATCTTTTTGTCTTTCGGATCAAACATTACTTGGCATTTTTCAACAACCTCTTTGTTTTCCTTGACCTGCCCTACGCCATGAGGCATGGGAAATTTGATGAAATAATGGTACATGGACACAATTGCTTTAAGTTTGAATAACATGGGTTGTCTCGTAATAGCATTATAAGGGGATTTTGAGTCCAGAACCACAAATTTCGCGCTCAACTAAGCTTGACAAGGGGATTCACCAAGCTCTACAGGGAGTCTGATTACCCCTTTCACTGTAGAGAGAGAACTGTTAGTCCCAGAATCATATTTGGATAAGGTCGTAAGAAGCTCAGGAAAATTCCAATTCGTTCTAGGGTACTGGCGTAAAGTATGTTAAGAGAGCTTCCTCCATTTCTAGCCTCCAAATCAGCTATGCGCTTTTTTAAGGTAGTCATTTCGGGCTCGGTTCGTTTTGTGGGACGAGTTGTGCGAGGCTCATCGTGTTTACTTGTTGGCGTTAAAGAGTGTTGGAGACCAAGCCGATCAAATACAGTATTTGTTCTTCCGGTGGTTGGTTTTGTTGCTATGGGGGAACTCCTAACTTTCTCAGTCTTGCTCTTTGGGGATTCTTCATTTGAAAACTGAAGAGTTTTCCTAGTGGGAAGTCGCCTGGTTCTTTCTCTATGTGGGGATTTCACCTTGGTATCTTGTGGTAGATTGCGAGCTTGATTTTGCTCTAATTAGCCGACAATATTAGTAAATTTTTCGATAGCCTCCTTCATCACCATTATTTGGGGTCAATGGTGTCATTTTGACCTCGTCTTTTACCTACAGTTGGTGAGTTATGGACTCGCTCAGGGCGCATATGGGATTGACTTTCAGAAGTTGAAAGTTCATCCATGTTTTTGGTTGATTTCAAAAGGGATGGGACTGTCTTTTTAAAGTCTTGGGGCACCCTCCTTCTATAGCCAAATTATTGATGTTGAAAATTGTATAAACGAGATTCAAGCCAACTTTAAAGAAGAATACGACATTGATTCATTGTTAATACAACATTACAAATAATTCCACCTCTCCTTTCTATGTTTCCAGGATATATTTGAAATATGGATACTACAGGAAGATATGTTATGTGTCCCCCTCTCTTTCTTACTATTTCCTCTTTTATAAGAGAAAATATACATGCTTCATTAATTTCCTATCTTGTCACATGTAATTTCGAGCTGGGGAAGTACACATGTTGGAATGATTCAATTGGCTACCGAGCTCGATCTGGTAACCCTCATGATGAGTAAATCTTACAGATGGACCCCAGTAATTAAATGAAGCAATCCTTAGGAAGGGAGCCTAATTATTTGATTGAGGCTTATATAAGTAGTGATGTAAGATTATTCCCTGTGGGTTCTTCTAATTGGTTAGTTTACTGATTCTGTCAGTGATCTTCAATCATTAGGATCATCTTTCCTTGAAAGACTACAAAATCTTCCTGGGCACGCTAATCATCCAAGCTGAGCTCACGCTGCCGAGCTTACACTATCACGTGGTCATCACGTGCATTAATCTGATCTGACTAACCTCGGAGCTCGAGACGTCAACAACATTGATACTTGATTAATTATTATGTGATTATACAATGCTTAATCATATTCTTCAAAATTAAATGTATTTTCTTTGCTTTAATATGTGGTTAATCAAATGGCAAACATCACAAAATTTGAGTTTGCTACACTTGACATATTTGACAAAAATTATATGTCATGGATCATCGATGTTGATATTCATATTGTTTTCAAAGGGTTTGGGAGACACGATAAAGAACGAAAATCAAGAATTTCTACAGAATCATACGAAAACCATTTATCTTGCTACGTTATTATCTTCATGATGGATTGAAAATCGAATACCTTATTGTGAAAGATCCCTAAGTTATTTCGAAAAAATTGACTGAAAATTGATCATCAAAGTATTATAGTCCTTTGCATAGCTCACTATGAGTGAATGCACCTTCATTTGCAAGATTTTAAAATTGTTAGTGAGTACAATTCTGAACNCATATTTGACAAAAATTATATGTCATGGATCATCGATGTTGATATTCATATTGTTTTCAAAGGGTTTGGGAGACACGATAAAGAACGAAAATCAAGAATTTCTACAGAATCATACAAAACCATTTATCTTGCTACGTTATTATCTTCATGATGGATTGAAAATCGAATACCTTATTGTGAAAGATCCCTAAGTTATTTCGAAAAAATTGACTGAAAATTGATCATCAAAGTATTATAGTCCTTTGCATAGCTCACTATGAGTGAATGCACCTTCATTTGCAAGATTTTAAAATTGTTAGTGAGTACAATTCTGAACTATTCAGAATTTGTTCAAAAATGACATTGTGTGGAGAAAAAATCATTGATGAAAATAAATTGGAGAAAACATTTTCCACCTTTCATGCCTTAAATGTGCTTCTATAGCGGCAATATCGTGAGCATGGTTTCAAAAAGTACTCCAGACTTACATCTTGTCTACTCGTAGCTGAACAAAATAATGAACTGCTAATGAAAAATCATGGGTTACATCCAACTAGTTCGTACCATTGCATAAAGCGAATGATACTACATTGCTTGAATAAATGCAATATTAAGATAAGGATGTGGACGTGGACTTAGTAGAAATCGTAGACGAAATAATCGACAAAGCTATCACAATAAGGCAACAATTTCAAAAGGCACAAAAAAAAATAAAAGTAACATATTAAAAAAAGAGCACAAATAAGTTGCTTTAAATGTAGAATGAAAGGGTATTGGGCACACTTTTCGTACAACAAAATATCTTGTGAATCTTTACTAAATATCAATCAAGGGAAATAGAAAAGTGGAGACAAATTTTGTTAAATATGAAAGTTCAATTGATTGTGGCAGTTTATGTTGATGATTTAAAATTAATTGAAATTCTTGAAGAGCTCAACAAAACTGCATATTATTTGAAAGATGAATTTGTGATGAAAGATTTGGGAAAAAATCAAATTTTGTCTTAAGTTGCAGATTGAACACTTTCTAAAATGATTATTTGATCCTCAATCTATATATACAGAAAAAAAATCTTAAAACATTTTTCTATGGTTAATTCACATCCATTGACATCACATAGGCTATTCAATCACTTGATGTGAAAAAAGATCAATTTCGTTCACTTGAAGATGGAAAAAAGGTTCTTAGTTCTGAAGTATAATATCTTAGTACAATTAGAATATTAACGTATCTTACAAACTGCACTAGACCTGACAGAGCTTTTTTTTCTATAAATATACTTTTAAAATACAGCTATACACCAACTCAAAGACATTAAAATGATGTTAATCACATTTTCATTATTTGAAAGGTACTATTGATTTGAGATTATTTTATTCTCAAAAGTCAAGATTTGCTTTAGTAAGATATGTAGATGCATCCTATATCTCTGATTCACATAAAGTTAAATCGCAAACAGGATATGTGTTTACACGTGAATGAGCAATTATATCATAGAGATATATGAAGCAAACATTGACAGCAATATCTTCAAATCATTTTGAAATTATAGCAATCCATGAAGTAGGTCGAGAATATGTATAGTTGATGAACATGATCCATCATATACAAAAATCATACGGATTAATTTCAACAAAAGATAGTCCTACAATTTTGAATAAGACAATGCATCTTGTATTGCACAACTCAGAGGAGACTATATGAAAGGTAAAGAAACGAAGTATATTTCTCCAAAATTCTTTCATGCACATGAGATTTAGAGGGTGTTTGGTAGAGATTAAAACCGGATTAAAATTGAAAAATTAGCCGTTATTGTTGATTTTTATTAGACGAGTGGGACCCAATAACGGCTATATTTTCAATTTTAATTGGATTTTAATCTCTACTGAACACGCCCTTAGAAGAATAGTGATATCGATGTTCAACAAATTTGCTCAAGTGACAACGCGACTAATTTATTGATAAAAGCACTATCAACATCTACATTTAAGAAATTGGTTCACGATATTTGAATACATCGACTTAAAGATTTTCAATGATCAACATTAAATGGAGTAGATGTACTCTTTTTTCTTCGATTAGATTTTATCCCACTAGGTTTTCTTAGCAATTTTTTAATGAGACAACATTTATTTTTAATACGCCAAAAAATTGTACTCTTCTTTTTTCGTTTGATACTTTTGTCCCATTGAATTTAATGATGCGAATATTTTGTAATGTGTCATTCACGGGGTGTTGTAAATAATATGATTATTGGTGAATGCTAATTATACTCTCACGGCCTTAGAAATTATTACAATTGTATCCATAATCGTTCCCTATAAATATGGAACTCTAGTTCTCAATAAAATATACAAGTGTCTATTTATTCATATTTTCTCTTCTCTTTCTTCTCTCTTTTCATAATAGTTTTTCATTTTTAATATTTAATTTTTTAAATTAAGGTTGGATACCTTGGGATTGTTTGAAAAGATTTTGTTACTAAAATATATGGTCAAATTTAATTATTAACTTTGAATTCAACCATTTATCAACTTTTTAATCTACCATGAACAAGCACTTTAATAACTTTCGATTTTTGATATGGTGTGGTCATCACTCGTGAGATCTCAACCTTTAATAAAATCGCATGTAACTTTCACGTGAATTAAAATTGGAAGGCAAAATAAAAAAAACCACTTAACATCTTTTTCCAATACGATCGAAAGTTACATGCAATTTTTACATCAATTTTATTGACAATTTGAGTTTATGTGGACCAAAATTGACAAATATAAGCACATGTTTGACAATCATTATTTCAAACTCTTTTTTCTACGTACTCATTTTCAATCATACATTCACATAATAAAATATGCTGCACTTAAACCCAAATTTTTTTCTTATTTTTCAACAATATATTCTCCTAAAATTCAATATTCAAAACTCTATTTTCCCAAATAATGGTTGTCAAATGCTAAATAAGCTGAGACTAGTGACCTTATTTTTTAAAATTCATAACTCATAACTACGTCATATGTAAGATTCGGGAATCTCGTCCTAATTTTCCATTTTTTCCCCCTTTTCTACATGATTCTAATATTTTTATCAAATAAAGATATAGCTAAATATACTCAGAACGAATTTTAAAAAGGTAAAATATTTGTCCAATATTATGTATCCAACGAAAATAGTGCAATTTGAAAAGATAAATACAGATTGAAAAGTAATACAAATTTACAATTAATTTAGGGATGTCAAATGGGACTTGCTCATCCCAAACACGAGTCAAGTTGATTTTTTGCATACAATTCATTCCCCTACTCGTATGGGGCCTGGAAACACGCTAAAAAAAAAAAAAAAAAAAAA
>CAIGRH010251430.1:0-25398 GCA_903798295.1 Fraxinus nigra | reverse complement strand
TAACATAAAAATAGATTGATTAATGACTTTGGACATAGGGTTGGAATTTCTGCGACAATATTACTAAAGCGAGGGCTAGCTTCTCCATATCAGAATATCTAGCCTCAACAGCTTGTATAGCTTTACATACGCCGTATACTAGCAATTGTTGTTTCTCTTCTTCTCTTACCAAAATGGAGTTTAATGTTGCCTTAAACACTGCCAAATAGTAAATAACTTTTCTTCATTTAGTGGCATTGATAACAGTAGTGCTTTTTCTAGATATTCCTTCAAAGTGTGGAAGACTTGTTTGCATTCTTCAGTCTATTCAAATCTTTTTCCTTTCTTTAATGTTTGAAATAAAGGATAACACTTATTGGTAGCTCACGAAACAAACCTACTTAAGGTAGCGACCCTTTTTGTAAGACTTTGTACCTTTTTAAGTTTTGTTGGAGATCGTATTTCTATAAGAGCGAATTGTACTAGGGTTCACTTCAATGCCTCACCGATTTATCATGAATCCTAGGAATTTCCTAGACATGACTCCAAAAGTGCATTTCAGCATGTTGAGTTTCATCCGATATTTTTGTAGTATGTTAAAAGCTTCTTTTAGAAGTTTCAGGCGATTTACATATGGAGGCTTTTAGCGAGCATATTGTCTATACATACCTCAATTCTTTTGCCTACATGATCTGCAAACATTTTATTTACTATCCTATTTTTCAATCTAAATGACATTACCTTGTAACAATACAATCATCTATCAATTACGAAGGTCGTATGCTCCTCATCCGATTTGTTCATAAGAATTTGATTACATCCTGAATATGCATCCATAAAACTTAATAACTCGTGTCTTGCAATTACTTCCACGAGCTGATCAACTTTTGGGAGCGAAAAATTGTCTTTGGAGCAAATCCTGGCAAAATTTTTCGTTAGTTCTAGAACCAAAACTAGGTTGCATATTCATATTTCTCATAACTCATTGGTCACCTCTTTTACATTTTAGGCTTTAATTTTGGATCGATTTTTAACGCATGACATGCCACCTTCAGATCTATACCCACCATATTTCCATGCTTCCAAGCGAACACATCAATGTTCATTTTTAAGAAGTTTTTTAACAAGCTTTTCATAGACTCCATCAATTTTTTGTCAATCTTAAAACTTTAATTGTGTCCTCTTCACTAACGGGATTACTTTCTAGTTCTTCAATTGCCGCAGCTTTGAAAACACAATCAATAATGTGAGGATGGGTCAATCGAATCATTAACTTCAAACTTTTCCCTAAGGTTACTTGCTTTCACTATTTTTATCACATTTTTGTTGGGGTATCGTGGTGCTGTCTTTTTTAGATTACTAAGACGACTTCCTTACATGACTTCCCGATCATACTTTATACAAGCTTCGCCCTTATTGGTGGAGAATTTTAGGCGTAACTGGTGAACTTCAAATCCACATAACTTCTTCATTTTGGGATCAAATTTAGTGTTCTTTAAATGGTTGGAAAGTTCATTGAATTATCTTTCAAATCATAGCAGCATTGCTACACAATATATTCTCTTGCTTCGTAACAGGTTGTTCAATGATTCCATCATAAGCGAACTTTTTGTCCGCAATGTAGAAATTTATATATCCTTGATATACCCAGGCTCTCGCTTATTTCACTAATAGAGTGGCATGTCTGTGAGGGACTTGACCTCCTCTTATGAATTTGAGAGGCTCCAACACAAGGATTCATGGATAATAAGTATGCATTTAATCAAATGCTCTTTTAGGGATTGCAAAATGGCTCGTCGATGGGACCACCGAGCCAAGGCTCGAGTTGAGCCCTATTTTGGGGCAACGGCTCGAGCCCGTGTGGCTCGCCGAGCCAACTCAGCCAAGTATACAAAAAAGTTAAAAAAAAGTTTTTTTTTTTTTTAAAATAATATAGTTGCCTGCGTTTTGCAAGCATCATAGTTGCCTACGTTTTGCAGGCAAATGTCACAGTTGAATATTTACAAAGAAAAAAGAAAAAAATCGAGTCGGCTCAACTCGAGCAGAAAAAAGCTCGATCCATTTTTAATCTAGCCAAGTCCGAATTTTGAATTTTGGCTCGTGACTCGACTCGACTCGTTGACACCCATATGCATTTTCAAACAATATATTTCTCACATTTTCGTTGTCTAAAAGCATGCGACCAAAGTTTTCTAGCTACCGTGCCCGTACGACTACCACGTCATCTTCAGGGCATATGATTTCATTTTTATGCTTAAAAAATTTAATCGGAGAAATTATAGAATTCGAATTACCTTGATCTCCACACCTTTTTAAGTTGAATCATTGTTGTCTTGCTTACTATTTCTCTATGATTTTGATGCCTCCTTTCTCTTTCGAGATCGGACGACCTTGCTACTTTCTTCGAGCTTTTTCTTACCTCCTTCTTTAGATTGCTCGTGGTACCTTTCCAGATTGTTGCAACCATCAAGATCACAACTAGGAAATTCCTCATCGGATTCTAATGCTCCTATTTTAGTAATATATGATTCTACCTGACTCATTTTTAACAAACTTTAATAGTTCCTTCACTTAATACAATGAGATCGTGATTATTCTTATTCTATTATCGAACTCTAAATGATGATCAACAAATTTCTCACATAGCTAGGTTTTCCTCTTCTAAACTTATTAATCTGACGCTTAAGGAGGAAAAAGAGGAAAATGGATATTTGGGAGAAAACTATTCAAATTTTGCATGCTTTTTTCATCCTCGATATGCTTATTTATAGATTTCTATTAGGCCTTGAGGATAAATGAGTCTCTTTAGTTGGTGACACGTGGCAGCTTTGATTAACTGACTTATAATTGATTATGTTATTTATTCGTGTTTTATTCATTAGCTTAATTCTTATACTTTTGTTAAAGTGCGTTGGCTTGCATTATGCACACAAGGTTGCTGCGACTGCTCATCAGATTATTTTTTTCGCATACACTTTAACTATTCAGAGTGCTCGCTTAGATACCCAAATTCATGAATATTTTATTGATAACACCTACTCATTCCTTAACGATGAATGCCCATCACTCTTATCGAGGAAGCCCATAATTAAGATCAATTCCAAAGTCTAGTATCATCAATAAAAATGATGAGTGTAATTCACTTTCCTCTCTTAATAATTATGCAAATTAGTTTGGTTTTGTGTTGTGTTGTGTTGGAGTAGATTGCATATAACAGGTTTATAATATAGATCTTGAGAGTGTCATACCTCAAAAGCTAGCCATTGAAATTTGAGAACTCAAGTCTATATAAATCACAATCGAAAGTCCATACTTTTGATGTGGGATTCAAATCTCGTATCTTGCAATGAGAATCATAACAATCCACCACGTTTCGCGATTCCTACGCCCACGTCGGATTGACTTTGCATTAGCCCACGACTAGTGTCAGACAAACAGTGCTATGTCGATGTCACCAGCTACGTCGCTCGATTGCAACTGGTAGACACGGTACTTGCTCGATACCGTTGATATAGATTTTGGGAGGGTCGTATCTCAAAAACTAGTTATTAAAGCTTGAGAACCAAAATCAATGTAAACCACACACTGCAAGCCCATAGATTCGATGTGGAATTCAAGTTCCATACCCAACAATGAGAATCATAACGTTTTGTTAATAGCCTAATGTGCATGTACTCTTTTGACAATTTCTTTTTAGTAGTTACATCGTCAAAAAATAATCCTTTTATCACTTTTAAATTAAAAGATAAAAAGTAATCCAAGCTTTACTTGTTTGGGTAACAAAAGAAATGCTACGAATAAAAGGTCATTTTCCCAGAATTTTTACAAAATTTCACATGGACAGATGATAGAAAAATAAAAAAATTATCCGCAAATCAGGTGCTGCTGCAGAAAACAGAGTTCCTATAATTAGGGAATTTTCCTATTCGTCTTAATTTTTCTCAATAAATAAATAGTGTAATTAATGTCAGTGTACCCCACACACACACACACACATGTACGTCAAAGAATTTTATGGCCATCTCTATAAATGCGAAAAAAAAATATTTTGTATCAACACTCCTTTTTTAATTTATTATCCACCTAAATACACATCCACCGTTAACTCTCCCTTTCTCCCTTTCTTCGTCTTTATCCAAATGAAATTAAGAATTAGATCAAATCCAATTTGAAATTATAGGGTTTTTCTCAAGAGGAAAATCGTTTAGAAAACCCAATATTGTGGCGAAAGGCCGGGTGTACAAGCCTAGGGTTTTTGAGTTGACAGATCTGTGTGGCCGAGTCTAAAAGCGAATCATAATCCTCAGGATTCACCATGTTTTGGCGCATGGGCCTCCCCACTGCATCACCAGTAATTAATTTTATTTTTCTTGAATATAAATTTTCTGATTTTTGTGACTGGTAGTATGGATCCAAATATCATGATGTAAATTGGGGAGGTGGTAGAAGAGTGAGTATGTATTAGGGCTAGACTGTGTATGGGGGGACAATTGTGTAATTCAATTTCTCCTGAACATTATGCTTTGCGGAATTGTTATATTGGTTATGTCGGCTTTACTATCACGCTAATGTGATTGTAGGATATGTAATGGTATTTGACTGATTCGAATCATGATCTGCAATTGATTGAACGGGGAAGCAATGTAACAGTACTCCGAATACTTAGACACAGTTTCCCATGTTCTAGGAAGGATGATTGTTACAGCTACTCCACATGCGTCTTAATAAAAGCCCCCCTTCTGTGTTAAATTTTATATCAGCCCAAATATTGTCTTATTTGAGACTGCATTGAAATTCGTTTGATTGGATGAAGTGTTGGGAAATATTTGGAGGCTTCGTATGCATGTCTATTTTATTGTTTCTTCCAACTGGGCATAACTAAACTAAAAGTCTTTTTGTAGAAAGGTTGAGTAGTAACGTTGTGTAGATTGTCAAAATGTACATTGTTTTCCTTTCTTTTTAACCCCTCAAGCTGCAGAGAATCCAATTCTTATTCTCTTCATGGTTTATTAAAGGGAACATGAATCCTGCCCATTCGTTTCGATCCCAAGCCAACATGTTTGTGATTGTTCCATTTGTCTTGTTGACTTCCACCGAGTCATGTCAACTTTTGACTTTTGATCTACTTGTTGGTTTCCAATGAATTTTATTTCTTAATATAAATATTCACCACTGTTTCTGTGGGAAGCTCTTGTAGATTGCTTGAAGGCAAATTGTATCTATAGTTGTGTATGTATTGTTCCATAAATGTGTTGGCCGAAAGTAACTTTTATTGTGTTCACAACTACCTTAAAACATTCCATTCCAATGAATTTAATAAATGGTTGCTTTGGACAAAAATCTCATATGTTTTAAAATAAATATAACAAAAGATTTTATTCTTTTCAAGAAATGCAACACTGAGCATCTTTTGATTTTTTATTCAATAGCAATAGTAATTAATTGTTGTTGTTTCAAGGTCAATCCATTCACTTGTCTAGATAATATTTTTTCCTTGTTCACTAATAAATCAATTACTTAAATTCACTCAGCATTTATCAGCTTGTGTGTGTTCTGAAAGAGGTTTTAGCTTCATAATCATATGTACCTCTAGCATCCGCTACAACGCGTGGATCAAATGGTAATTGTCATGCACATGTATTATTTTCATTTTTCACCTTCTTGTTTGTTTTCTTTTAAGTCCTTTCTTGAACGTGTTTGATATGTTTCATAAATATCACGTTGGATGTTTCTGAGTAATTTATCAAGTGAAAGAATATTTTTTATTTCAGGTGGAGACCATTTTAGACAGAGAAAATTTTACTCTGGAGGAACTTCTGGATGAGGATGAGATAATTCAAGAATGTAAATCTCTTAATGGCCGTCTTATTAATTTGTAAGCTCCTGATTCTCTCATCATGCTAAAATTTTAAAGATAATTGTTTTTAATTCTTTATATTCCACTTATTTGAGTTTTACTGTGCGTCCCTTTAATAAATTTCCCTGTCAGAATTTGGTCTTGAGAACAATTTTTAGCTCACTGTTGAACTAATTACTTTTTGTGCTTTCAACCTGGAGCATGTCTTATGCAAGAAAACACAATCTCCTTTCATTTTCATTTTGACAGAATGTTCAGTAGCTATTAACCATCATTAACTAATTTTATGCTGAACCATCTTGCAGTTTGCGGGAAAGAGCTCAAGTTGAGCAACTAATTCGATATATAGTGGAAGAAGCTCCAGAGGATGCTGAGAGTCTACGGTCCTTGAAGTAAGTGTGGAATAGAATCATGTGTCTACATACTAGCTACTGGGCACTACTTTGAGGCGCTGTGATAATGTTGTATTTCAGGAGAGAAGCTTCTGATAAGTAACTTTACTTGTTTCCGTGTGTAGGTTTCCTTTCATTGCTTGTGAGATTTTCACTTGTGAGGTTGATATAATACTCAAAGCTTTGGTAGAGGACGAGGATGTGAGTTATAGAATATTTTCTCAATTTACTCCACCGTTTTTAATCTTGACTCTTACCAGATGTGTTACTTTTTGAGTGACAGTTGATGAACCTGCTTTTCTCATTTTTGGATCCTGAACGCCCCCATAGTACTCAGTTAGCTGGCTACTTCAGCAAGGTAAGATTATTGGTGCTTGAGTTTAATGTTTAGGAATTACGAGTAGTCTCATGTAACATTTTGTCAAGGTGCAAAAGAATAAAGAAAATGAAGCTAAAAGGAAAGACCTTTATTTGTGGATCTGAATGACCTCTACATTAAGGTTGAACTATCAGTTTTTGCTAAAATAACGGGTCAGAAGTTTACATTTTTTCTCCAGTTGAATGTCATAGTCGTCCTTTGCCAATGTCTTTTTATTTTTCCTTTCTTGTCTTTGTTTGAGGGTCAATTTGGCATGGTTGTTGTGAGTAGAGCTTGTCGAAAAGAGCTGTGACTAAAAAGCCATTGGTTGTTTGATGCTTAAGTTGACCATTTGGCAACATAGCTAGAAAAGTGCCTTTGATTTGTTAATTGTACGTGCTACATAATTTTTTTACAAAACATTATTTATTAATTTTATGTCTTATATTTTTTATAAACACAAAATATTACTTCTTATTTTTTTATAAATAATATTTATTTCATAACATGTAGAATCTATAAAATTAAATATTATAATTAAATTATCATGTTACAATTAATTTAAATGAAATTATCATGTTACAATTAATTTAGTATAAAGCTTATTATTTGAATTTATTTTTTAAAGAAGCACTAAAATATGACATATTAACATATGAAATATAAAAATAGGAAATGCCATAATTTTTTGTGTCTTCTTAAATTTCATTTCTAAAATAGTTTATAATACATTAACATATGAAAAGTAATAATAAATAAAAATTACGATAAAAACATGTAACCCTTCAAAAAGAATTTTTAAAATATAAATACATTGATGTGTGGGACAACTTAGATGTATATTACTAAATGTATAGCATAAATTTTATCTTTTGAGAAGTTTCATTAAATGCAGATTTCAGCTTCCCAGCTTCCTGTAAAAGATGATTTTAGAGTTTTTTGGGAGAGTTTGGGGTTCTCTAAAATAGCTAAAAAAAGCGACGTTTTATTCAATAACTACTGGTTGACATTAATCTAGCATCCATTATTTTAATTAAAAGTACTTTTTCCCTCAGGCTCAAAGAAGTGCTTTTGGCCTTTAAAAAACCCCTCCTAAACACACTTAAATCTTTGTTTTTAGACCATAACTACTAATCCTGCAACCAATATTTGTTCTACCTCCAGCTAAATACTTAGCTGTCAAACTTTTCTCTCTATTTGCATATGCGTCGGTGAGTGTAGAGGTAAACAGCTTGGACCTTTGAAACTTATAGCTTGATACCATTGTAACTTTCTGAGTTTTGTTTACCTGCACAGCAGCATCAGTTTCTGTAAAAAAACAAAACTCTAGCACAAACACTCAGTCACTCAGCTTTCTATTCTAGCACATCCTGTAGTGTATAAATGCTGTATGCATAATTACATAGGGATAATGGTATAGCCGTATAGCATTTGTTTGTAACTTGATATTTTATATGTTTACAGTTGTGTAGATATTGATTTGAGTTTCTGCATGTATATTGGTTTCGAAGAGAAATATCTTCCCCTTTGGAATGGTGGTAGTTTCGGAATAGGAGATTTGTTTTGTTAAACAAGCAAATCAGGGAGGAGCAGCATTCGGTGGAAGATATGAAAAATAATTTTATCATTTTGCGTTTTAGTTTGCTTGCCGTCAAAGATGAACTTTAGACTTATATTTGCAATACATTGACTTTGTCGCAAAATAACAGTGTTTGTTCTAGAATCCAAAGTTGCATACTTTTCTGATGTGTAGATGTTATTCTTTTGTTCTTTGTTCATGTCTGATTATCATATTTCAATGTCTCAGGTTGTTGTGTGTGTCTTGTTGCGGAAGACAATTCCTCTAATGAATTACATACAGGTAATGTCCAATATCTTGTAGTAGTTAATTTTTTGTATTTTTTTTTTCTGACTATGAGTTCTAGTATTATATCTTCTGGATCAATAACAGCTGTAGATCCAGTTACAAGTACTTGATGTTATGGGTCTCTTTGTTTATTGAAGAACTACCATAATTTTCTCTTGGGACTTTGAATAATTCAACTAATCTGGGTATTTTACCATGCTGCTAGTTTATTCTTACTGTTGATGAAAGGGCAGAATTATGTGTTGCTTTTTATGGGGAAAAATAAAATAAAGCTAAATGTTTGCATCATAGGAGAGGGATATAAAAATACTTGGACTGACCTTTTTACCGGATCTTAGAGGTCTGCCCGTCAGTACCTCATTTAATTAATGCTGCCCCTCAAACCACTTTTGGGGTCATTTTCGACTTGTAATTACTGAAAANAAGTACTTGATGTTATGGGTCTCTTTGTTTTAACTTCTTGATGGTATTATTTCTCTTGGGACTTTGAATAATTCAACTAATCTGGGTATTTTACCATGCTGCTAGTTTATTCTTACTGTTGATGAAAGGGCAGAATTATGTGTTGCTTTTTATGGGGAAAAATAAAATAAAGCTAAATGTTTGCATCATAGGAGAGGGATATAAAAATACTTGGACTGACCTTTTTACCGGATCTTAGAGGTCTGCCCGTCAGTACCTCATTTAATTAATGCTGCCCCTCAAACCACTTTTGGGGTCATTTTCGACTTGTAATTACTGAAAAGCTCATCGGAAGTATGTATCCTGTAAAACCTGTGCACAAAAAAAAGAAACAGGGAGTGCTGCACGTCTATTTTTCCTCCTTGTGGGGATCACTAGGAGATAAATTTTAACTGTATCTTAGGTATCCTTTTATTCTTCATGCACTTTATACAGAATTTCCTTTTTCCACTGAATTATACCAGTAATTGTTCAACTTTTATTGTACCACCTACTCTATTACACACTTAATTCTCTAGAAGCTGACATTTTCTTTTGATGTTCACTCAGGCTCATCAAGATATTATCAAGAAGCTTGTTGATCTCATCAGAATTACATCTATTATGGAGGTTTGCCATTCAAATCTTTTTTCCAATTTTCCCTGTGCATGATATCATCCGCTGAAAGTCCTAATTCATTTCTTGTTGAACAGGTTTTAATTCGTTTGATTGGTGCTGATGAACATATATATGCAAACTCTGTAGACTCAATGCAGTGGTTGGAAGATATGAACGTGCTGGAAATGATTGTTGACAAGTTCAGTTCATCGGTATGGTGGCAATCTTATATAATAATATACTGTTTTCCTGCTTCAGGCATTGGTATTTTGTTCTTTGGCTTTTGTGAGTGGAAGGGATGGATCCTGCCTGTTTTGATACAGAAGTAAATTAAACATATATTTGTATGCTCATAATAATTGTCTTGTCTAGGAAGGACGAGAAATATATGCACGTCCAACTATGTATGTCATACCTTAACATGTATTGAAGTTGCATATTTCTTTATGCAAGACTAATGTACCATCCATAAAAATGCTATTTGAAGATTAAGCGCCCGTTCGGTATGGATTAAAATCATATTAAAATTGAAAAACTATCCGTTATTGTTGACTTTTATTAGATGAGTGGGACCCAATAACGGCCATATTTTCAATTTTAATTGAATTTTAATCCATACCAAACGGGACCTAAGTTATAGTTTATAAAGGTTTATCTTTATTAACCACAGAATTGTTTTTAAGGTTTACATCTTTGAAGATTAAATTCAAGTTTTCAATTGTTTTATTTCTTTTGCTGTTGTTTTATCATAAATAGTCATGTCATNCAATATAAGGGCTCGTTCGGTAGGGATTAAAATTGAAAAATTAGTCGTTATTGTTGACTTTTATTAGACGAGTGAGACCCAATAACGATCATATTTTCAATTTTAATTGAATTTTAATCCATACCAAACGGGACCTAAGTTATAGTTTATAAAGGTTTATCTTTATTAACCACAGAATTGTTTTTAAGGTTTACATCTTTGAAGATTAAATTCAAGTTTTCAATTGTTTTATTTCTTTTGCTGTTGTTTTATCATAAATAGTCATGTCATACATTTGCAGGACTGCCCGGAAGTGCATGCTAATGCTGCAGAAACTCTGTGTTCAATAACTCGGTATGCTCCCCCAGGGCTAGCTTCAAAAATCTCCAGCCCAAGGTAGCATTGTTTATTTCTCTAATTCCTTGCCATTTCCTAATTTACCCATTTCTTATCTTGATTGAAATCTGACCTTTTCACAGTTTTATAGAAAGATTGTTTCATCATGCTTTGGAGGACTCACGACCAAAATCTGTTTTGGTTAATGTGTTGTCCATTTGCATATCTTTGTTAGACCCCAAGAGGCTAACTTCAGGGAGTTATTATATGTACAACCGTCAACTGGCTTATGGATCAGGAATTACTCCCAAACCTGAGACGGTTGGAGCCATGCTGGAGAGACTAGGTATGGTTGCTTGGGTCAATGTGATTCCATGACGGACAGCTCCTGAAATATCCTATCAGCATAGATAATAAATTAATAGTTGATGCCTGCTAAAACTTTGTAAAATATGTTCACTCGTCAACTCATCTTAGATAATGGACTTGCTCATCTTGTTTGTGTGTTCCTTACTAATTACTTGGCAGTAAATCAAGTGCGAATCTGAAGTTTGTATTTTCATGCTATTATCTGTGAGAGATTGATGGGATCAGGAGGGCCTTTTAGGGGATGCGTGGAAAGTAGATGCATGGAATGCACAATTGGAAAAGAAATATAGGCTATGCACTTTTTTTTGTTAAAATTGTTTTTATACTTATTCTTGTTAATCTTATTTGAATAGCTTACCCAGTCCTCTCATTTTGGCATTATCTTCCTTTCTAACCTTCTTCTTCTTCTTTTTTTTTTTAAAAATGATTGAAGTGATAACTGCTTTTGTAATGCACTGTTACTTCATTTGAGTGCTCTTAATGGTGTTAATTGGAAATCAATGAGCATTATGGTTCAAACATCTTGAAATAGTGTTAGTAAGAATTGTTGCTACCTTCTTTCACATACAAATCATATCTAATGCCAACAATATGCCTGATGTTTTTTTAATTAGGGACGAAAATAGGAAAAACTAAAGATGTGACTAATTAGTATATTAAAGAAAGAGAAATGCTTCAAGTTGCCAAGTATTGAAGTTTCAGCAAATACATCTCCTTTCCTAGATTATTTTGTTATTGCGATACCATCAGTTATAAAATCTTTTGGAATGTGCTAGTTGGCATGAAGACATTGAGTTGATTTTATTCCTCAGGTGATCTCCTCAACCTTTTGGATCTTTCATCTAAGGACCGTGTCTTGCTAACTACTTATGGAAAGTTGCAGCCTCCTCTTGGAAAGCATCGTTTGAAGGTATAAGAAATTTATTTGCATATCTGCATATTGACTGTTAAAAATACATGATTGTGCTTTGTTTATTTTGTGTTTAAAGTGCTTCTCTGCGTATTCATTCACACTCTCACTCTCTCCCTCCGTCCCCATTCTTTCTTTGATCAATTGCTTGGAATGATCAAATCTTATTGTGAACAATGAATCTTTCAGATTATAGAGTTCATTTCAGTCTTAGTGACTGCTAGTAGTGAAGTTGCAGAAAAGGAAATGATTCGTCTGGGTGCTGTAAAACGTATGCTAGAATTGTTTTTTGAGTAAGTTTCTTGCCCCAGTTTCAGGTTGTGTTCACTTGTGGAAAACAAAATTTTGAGTAATCTAAATTGTATTTCTTCTTATTGTAGGTATCCGTACAACAATTTCTTACATCATCATGTAGAGCAACTAGTACTTTCTTGCTTGGAGAGCAAGAATACTGAGTTTGTTGAACATCTACTTCATGATTGTAATCTTACTGGCAAGATTCTAGAAGCAGAAAAGAACTTCACATTGGCTGTTGATTTAAACAGGGTAAATTTTTTATATATTCTTGGTTGATCTAGATTTCTCCTATGCGTATATTTTGTATTATTTTTACGTATACTCAATTCAATTTGTTTTATTGTGGTAAATTACATATTTTGTCCAATTTGTTTGAATTATAATGATATTAATATTGGTGAATATTCTTGCAGCCAACTGTTCCTGCAGAGGGCAAATCGCCACCCAGGATAGGGAATATTGGACATATAACTCGTATTGCTAACAAACTTATTCAATTGGGCAATGACAACAATGATATACAGACAATTGTGCAGGTTCTTTTCATTGTTCGCATATTTCCTTTGGTGATACTATCATCTATCATATTGTGTGTTATCATAACTCGTATTCGACCTCCACATCCAACCATCTCCATAAGGAAGAAAGTGGTCTATTAAACCACCCTTTATGACGTATATAACAAAGCTTAACATGTTATTGATTGTGGTTTGGTTTAGCCCATGTTTGACAACCATTAAAATGGGAAAATGAGTTTTTGAATAGTGATTTTTTTGAAGAATGTGTGGCTAAAAAGTAGGAAAAAATTTTGGGTTTACGTGCGGAATATTTTATTGCAAGAATGTGATTGAAAATGAGTTTGAAAAAAAAAGTTTCGTTTTATTGGTTGTCAAACAGGGGGACTTAGCTATTTTCTATTTTGACACTAAAGTCTTCAGTTACTTTATTTGATTTTTTTGTTTTTTGTCTATTGTATGGCTTAGTGGTTGTTTTTTTCTAATTGAGATGTTTGAGTGGTTTTACTTGAATAATTTGTGCTATCAAGGAAGTTTAATTTTTTTATTGGCAGGAAAATGGCGAGTGGGTTGAATGGCAGGCAAATATTCTGCTAAAGCGCAATATGGTGGAGAATGTCTTCCAATGGGCATGTGGGTGAGTGTTATATTTGATGTTTTGACTTGTTGCAATAGTGTGAGAAATGGATTTCCCCTTTTGGCTACCTGATTGATGTGGTACAATTGACTCTTCTGCATCCTTTACTTGCACATGATCGTGGATCAGGGTGTCAGTCTGTTTCTTGTTGTCCTGTTTACTTTAGTAGACTTCATTTCCAGTTGAAAACTGGGGGCATCTGCCGCATGCTTATGGATGACACGAACTTTAAATCTTCTTTCTAGCTTTTAGATGGATGATTTTAGTTTTCATGGCTGTATCCTGCCATCTAATCTGGATAGAGCAAGTTGACGTTCTGGTTGGAGAAATAATATAGTGAAAGGAAAAGGAATACAAGTCATAGTTTGAATTGTCGTGTAGCAGGAATCAACTAAAATCTTGGTCATCAAGATGTCAGATTCTTTTATTTCATTCATGACGTTTGGATTTAGACAGCTAATTTGTTAAGGGTGTTTCTTCACTGATAGACAGGGGTAGAGAGATGAAGATTGATGGCCATGAGCTTTGAATTTTGTCAGTGTGTTATAGGCCCTGCTTCCTGTTACATGATTCTCTTGGTGAATTATTCGTCATGCCACATTTTGATAGAAGAATCTATTTCTAATAAAAAATGTATTATGCTCGAAGATTGATGCGATTATTATATTTAACGGGGTGAAATAATAGATGTGATGGTGCTATTTTTTAATTCGATTTGTAGACTCTGTTCTTTTTGGCCTGTACTGTAATTATTGTGATGCAATCGGACCAAAATTGAATTTTAGGATAGAAACGAGAAAGAGGAGAAAGAATTAGCGAGAAAAACTGTCTTTATCTAATAATGAAATCATGTCCTACAAAACCACGAATACTAAAAATCCCAACAAAACATGGAAAAGTACCCCATATTACTCACGGAAAGGAAGTAAGGAAAATAACTAAAAGATTGCAAAATA
Organism: Fraxinus nigra; assembly: GCA_903798295.1. Classification (NCBI taxonomy): domain Eukaryota; kingdom Viridiplantae; phylum Streptophyta; class Magnoliopsida; order Lamiales; family Oleaceae; genus Fraxinus; species Fraxinus nigra. The sequence continues at coordinate 11,121 of CAIGRH010251430.1, read as the reverse complement.
ACTCATAATCTATGGCAAGTTTCCCATAAACAATTTTCTATAATGCAAGGATCGCCATCAAGTTGTCCATGGTCTTATAGTCTGAATCCCTTGTTAAGTGTCTTTTTAGTTTTCTTCATACTATCTAACTTAACTCAACTAAGCAATAACCCACATTTTCTACTTTATGTTATCGATTTATTTTTTATATCATCTGCTGCAGGAGGCCCACATCCCTGCAGGATCGGACAAGGGATAGTGATGATGATGATTACCAAGATAGAGATTATGATGTTGCAGCTTTGGCAAATAACTTGAGCAAGGCCTTCCAATATGGAATCTATAGCAGTGATGATATTGAAGAGGTGCGTTCTGTGACTTCTTCGTTATTTTCCTTTTTATCCGAGCATCCTTTTATTTCACACTTGAAAAGAGAATAATGTTTGGAGAATTAGCCTATGTTTGGCTCATGTTTATAAACACTCAAGCCACTTCTTATCCACACATTTTGAGGATCACTAGTACTTTCCACTTATCCACCACTCGTTTCTATCTATTTATAGTTTAAGCTATTTATAAACACTTATGTAACATGCTATTAGTGTCTAGAAACTGGACCTGCTCTGTTTTAAAATTGGAGGTCACACTGCTACATTTAGTTAATGCTGAAAACATTAGCTGTACAATAAATGGAAGCTTTCTTGATTGTGGAGTCTCAATTGATTTCCAATTCCTTCTTTGCTTGCTAATTTGGAAATAGGAAACTTATAATGGACGGATAGACAGTGTTAATATTTGAAGGTTTGAGATTTTGAAATATGAATGTTTGGGAACGGGTTGTGTATCTGTATAGTATGAATTTCTGGTGGATGATTTCCTTAGGCTGCCTTTCTCTTTAATCGTCCCATGAAGATAAAGGGTGCTGTTCTGATTAACAAACCCTATAAATGTGAATGTTGCACGGGCTAAGGGTTTTATCGAAGCCTCTTCTTTGGAATGCAAAAGTGTAGTGCACATCACATCTGTTCCATGAGATTAACCAAGTATTGTTATCATGTACAGTAGTAGACCGATATATGATACTGTTGGGAAAGTTATGTAGTTTTAAGTTGATAGAAAAAAGGATAAAAAGAAAATTAGAATAAAGGAAGATGAAGAATGAAGGTTGCGCTTCATTGATTTAACACTTACTGTAAGAAGCTTGTGAAAGCTTTTGTAAATTGTAACCAATGAGGGTGTGTTTGAACCCATTTTTAGGGGAAAATAGGTTTTGTAATAGTGATTCTTTAGAGAATGTGTGGTTAAAATGTAGGAAATTTTTTTGGGTTTGTGTGTAAAATATTTTATTGGGAGAATGTGTGATAGAAAATAAGTTTTGATAAAAAAATATGAGTTTTGATAAAATGGAGCTCAAACAGGGGCTAAATATGAACTTGGCTTTGAATATTTACCATGGACATGGTGTTATATGTTGTAGAACAACCTATCCTTGACATTTAAGATATTTTATCTTTTTTTTGTATTTCCATTTCTCACGTATTGGTCTTTACTTTTTATGCTCAAGTTAACTTTGCACATAAATAAGAAATTTATATTAAATTCTATTCACAAAGTTTGTAGAGGCTTTAAGTTACCATGAATTGCTGTGTTATTAAATTCCCATTTTAAGTGGGCCACAATACAAAAACAATTGCTTTATGTAACTAGTACAATTCCTAATATTGTGCTTTTAAATACTTTTTTTCAATAAAAAGAGAACATATGAGCAAGTTTTTTAAGCCAAGTCAAACACATGTAAGCTGCAATAGAAGTTGATTGGCATCTAATTCTTCGCGTTTGATGGAGGTTTAAGAAGTATTTGTTCACATTAATCTCCCAAGTGTTATGCTAGAATTCATGGTATATCGACCCATGTTTAATGAATTCATTGTGCTTGGCATGACTGTTTAGGTATGAGCTGTAAGGTGTCGTGTTTCATTTGTAATGTTTTAATTTTAGTCCTGGATGTGGCATTAGCTATTTGTGTGGCAATGCTCCAAGTGTGAAATTGTTTAAAATAGAAGTGGTATTATTTTATCTAGTGTAGTTTGGGAAACAATGATCAAAGGGGTAGTTGTTCTATGTTAGGAAGGTGAACATTACTTTCTGAAGTCCATGGAAGAATGTAGACTTGCAACTGGGGTCAACTTGTATTATTCCATTGTGTACTAACTATTCTCTGTTTCCTTTGTGCAGGCTCAAGGCTCACCTGAACGGGATGATGAGGTACATGTCTTAGCCTTGCTCAATAGTGACGACTTCATCATCCATTGTCTTTTCTAGTTTTAGGTTAAAAATGATAGTGATCCTAGTCTTTTTGAGGTGTTTGAGGCTTAACCCTCAAACAAACCAATAAAATTAATCAAAAGAATATAAACATATTAATATACGCTTATGATAAACCATTAGCCATTTTAAAAATCCATTATAAATCAAATAGTCAAATTAAGAATTCATAACTTACAAACAAACTTAAGATAGATTGATATAGCAAATACAAAGTTGTCAATTTAGTAACCGCTTAACGAAATTTTAATCTACTATCATTGTTTAAAGAAACATTTTGAGGCTCATGCCTAGAGTTCCGCCTCGTGAGGGTTTAATTAAACGCCTCAAAGGTTATACCTTAAATATCATTTTGGAGGCTTACTCCTCGATTTAGTGAGGCTTATGCATTAGGCTAAGCCTCGTGGCGACTAAAGTGTTCGCCTATTTGTGTTGCCTTTTTTGGTCATTTTATTATTTTCCTTAGCCTTCTGAGCTATTCTATTATAACGTAAAATGTTGATGGCTTTTTTGCCTTTTACACGGATGAAAAAGTAGGAGACTAAACCTTTATTATTTAGTACTTTAACTTGTTCCTTCTATTTTTTCTACTGTGCATGCCTATCTGTTAGTCTTATTCATTACTTTCTCCTTTCCTAACCTCCTGGTGATGTATTTTATATTTTCTTGCAAGTTAGACTTTTAATTTTGTTAATTTCTTTTGATCTCTACTTTTATTAAGGTTTATGGCTTATCATGATCATATTTTGTACCTTTTGTATTATTTTATTAGTTTATCTCTTGAGGATTAAGCCTTGCTTCACAGAGGTAAGAGGTAAAATGTCTTGATACTCAATTTAGCCTTTTTTAAATGTTGTCTACTACAAGAAGTGGAACGTTGTCTACTATTAGAAGTAGAAGCAACTTGTCAAACGTTCTTATTAGGAAAATAAACCAAAAAGCTGAAACCAGTAATAAACTGATCAGAAAAGGGAAGATAAACGCGGAAGCACCTTAGTAGCCCTGATACATATTATGCCTCAGCAAGTCAAGGATCAAACCTTACAATTGGAATCCTAGGAGTAAGGTTTGAGGTTCTTAATGATAGCCTCTCATGAGAGCCAACAAATATTGCTGGTAGACCAGTGCAGTACGAATGAAGAGAGCCTTGTTTAAGAAGTCCTGTAAAGAAGTTAGAACTATATCTGCTAGTTGACTGAGTTAACAGCAATTTTTTATCTCCTACACTTACTCAACATGAAAGAGTCAACTTAAGTTCACTCTGGCCCCAAGTTTCAGCATCATACTCGTGCATATCCCTATTCTGCTGAGTTTTAGCACTGTATTCTTATCATATGCACATCCTGGTTCGGCCTCTACTCATTTATATTTATCAAGCCTTGTCTGTGTGAATAACTTTGTGTGTATATGTGAGAGTTCCTACTTTGGCTTTTTTTGCAGGATGTGTACTTTGATGATGAATCTGCAGAAGTTGTCATTTCTTCCCTTCGTTTAGGAGATGACCAGGAAAGGTAGGTGGATGGAGTTGTTTGGTTTCATTTTATTTGATATCTGTCTAAATGGAAATATCTCATCTGCTTGTAATGTTTTAGCAGAAGATTTGTGAACGTTTGGTTATATTTATGTTGTTGCCCTTTTAGTGAAACACTTTAAGTTGTCACACATGGATTTGTTTTAAATGTTTCTGTAATCTAATGAAACTCAACTTGGTTCATTCTTGGACCAATCAAAGCCACCACGTTTTACATTCTTAGAAGCTTTGAAACTGTTTTACAGCATAGGCTCGTATCGTAATCACTCCTGAAATGAATAAGATGCAAAACTTGGTCTCTCTAATTGATGGTCAGTGTGATATTTTCCACGAGACCCAAACTTATTCACATCTCAATTGCTTGCATATCATGATGTGCCTTTGCCCTTGTTACATTTTTTCATTGGTGAATGTGTTTATACCTTTGTTTTTGCTCATGGCTACAGTGGTTCTCTTTTCACAAACTCCAATTGGTTTGCATTTGAGGATGACAGAACAGCTAATGAACCGCCAACTGATTTAGTTGCTTCAGCATCCCCTAACATCGATACCGGTGAAATTGTCAATGGAGGGGCTGCTGATGACACCAGCATCAATGAAGACAAGGATTTAGCAGACACTGCATCATCTGATCCTCCTGAACCAAAACTGAGTTTAGATGATCCTGTGCCCGGCAGTTTGTCTGATTTAAAAGAAATTGGAAATGGTGGGCATGAGAAATCCCCAATATCGGATGAAGGAATGAAAATTTCAGAGTTGGTCGAGTTGTCTCCAACCTTGAATTCTGCTGAGACATCTGATGCAGCTCAGCCACCATCTCTATTGAATCGTGAGGTTCAAGTTGAATCAGAAGGTTGGCCAGATGACATTGGCCGGGATGCTGGAGACACTTCCTCGTCTTCTGTCGATGGTCCTGCAGATAGTTTACAGTCACCTGACTTAATAGAGAGAGAATCTGGTACCAATCCTTCACATGCAGAAGGTGAAGGGACCTCTAACATTGTGAAGACAGATACTCCTGCTGGAACAAACAGTTCGTGTGGACCTGCAGAACACGAAGAGAAGAATTGATCTGGGGACTAAAATGTAAATTTGTGTCACAATCGTGTCAAGATGAACAGAGACTTGTAGCCTTTGACGATGCTCAAGAACAAGGAATTCTGCTGCTTGCTGACTGGTATTATTAGCAGTTCCCTTGCCTTCTGTATGCTAATGGCACTTGCAATGAGCTAAGCTGAGGATTCTCGTTCCCATTTTATTCGTGTCTTCAGGTAACCACGTGCTGTCGTCTAATTTGATGGCTAACATATTGGTATAAGATGCTTGGCGCCAAGCTGCCCCTAGTTTTATATGTATTTTAGTTTTATCGAGTTGGTTTCTTCAAACTCGTTACAAAACTGACAAACACATTGTTGCTCTCTGCTGTATAAAAGAGACGTACAAATCCTCTTTACACCAACTGCTTAAGTTATAATTTAGCTAAAGTAACTTTTATGCTCCCACAAAAATTTCTTCGAATTTATTCATTATAAATTGAAAGTAAAATCATTAGTTGTAATATTTTTTCGTCTATTACTGCAAACCAGAATCTAATCTATTTTAAGCGTTGACGATCCTAGTTGATTTTCCACCCAAATTATTAATAAGAATTAACAATCATTCTGTACCATCAATATGGAACACCTAGTAGAAATTATGTGGTTTAGTGGGTGAAAAGAAAGACTCGTCGTCAATAGAATAATTGCATTTAATCTTACTAAGGTTATAATCTCAGTTTATGTGGTGTTAGGTGATAGATTAAATAAAATATGGAATTCTACTTATTGTTTAGGGTCCGTTTGATAGGCATAGGTGGAAATAAATTTCAATTCCATATTAGTTGGAAAATAAAAACTCATTAAATTCATAGGAATTCGTTTTCCACAAAAACAAAGAACATACAGTTTAAAATGGTATTTTGGAATTCGATTTTCATTTTCACGTAGATTTCAGACGGCAAAAGTGGAATTCGTTTTCCTCGAATGTGACATTTTTTATGGAATTCGTTGCAATTAAATATATCATTAATGTCACATTAGCGTCACATGAACTGAAGTTATGACCGTCTAACTAGCATTACACATCATCAATATGGTCATGCGCATTTCTGAACATGGTCTTGCGGATTTCAGAAACGCGAGAAAAAGTGCAAAAAAGGGGTAAAGGTAGGGAAAATTTTTTAATTTTTATTTTTATTTTTTGATAGGTAAAGGTAGGGAGAAAATTCAATCAATTTTAAGAAAAAGGAAATACATTCAAAAAGAAAAATAATATATGCACAAATTCAAATAACACTAATTCGATACTGTTTCAAAGACTAGGTTCAATTCCATCGTCTAAGCCAGATTTTGTTGCTGGAATTTGTCCCTCTTCAACAATCCTCAATCTCCTTTCCTGTATTGCCTTTCCTTCAAATTCCTTGGCAGTGTCATATGATGCATGCAGTCCAAAGAAGAAATAGTACACCAATAGGAAACCACTCCATATCGCGAACCTTATGAATGAATCCTTGTCTATGGACCCAAGAAGGAAGATGTTAATGGCAATTGATGACGATGGCAACCAAGGAACCAATGGAATGCCCCACAGCTTAGGTTTACGAGCTTGTGGGACGAAAATAGAAAGTCCAAGTGTGGATAAAAACCAAATGGGGGCAATTATGCAATAGGCAATCCAACCACTTTCACTAATTCCCCAGTAAGCAGCAACAGCTATTGATGATCCTATGATAAGAAGAAGGAACGCAATTAGTTTGTTCCGGTTTTCGATTGTTGTCTCTCCACTGACATAGTACCGACGAACGAGTAGAGCAACAGACACTAGCATAAAAATAATGAGTGTTGAGATTGAGAGAAGGTTGGATAAAATGCCAAGGTCTGTGAAGAAGGCAATAACTGCAGTAGCGGCTAGCATAACAATAGTGGCATTAATTGGTGTTCCTGTTTTTGTATCTACTTTCGCGAACCATGGAGGCATCATATGAGTACGTGCAATGTGTGTCAAGTAACGTGCTTGGCCTACTGCGCTGACGAGCAAAACAGATGTCATTCCCTTCAATGCACCTGCAGCCACTATGTACTGTGCCCATCCCCAGCCTACAATTTCAAACGCCCTAGAAAATGGTGCATCAGGATCAATTGTTTGGTACGGTTGCATTAGGCATAGAGTTACTGCCATCAAGCAGTAGATAGTTGTGGTGATCACCATCGATCCCACGAGGCCAATGGGAATGTCTTTGGCCGGATTTTTGGTTTCCTCAGCCAAAGTTGAAACAGCATCAAAGCCAACATAAGAAAAGAACAAGACTGCAGAAGCTTTGAAGATACCACGAGGACCAAATGGCACGAAAGGAGTGTAGTTTTTAGTGTCTGCTTTGATGAGCCCACAAATGATGATGAAGAGAATGACAAGCATATGGACTACTGAGGCAATGTAATTGAGACGAGAAGAGCCTTTTGTGCTTAGAACTGCAATTGCACAAATGATTGCTAAAATACCAACAGCTATGGGGTCAAGTTGGTTATATCCTTCGGCTAGTTGATGAACTGTGATGCGAAATTCATCAGACGTATGGTTGCAAAGAGTTGCAAAGTAGGATGTCCACGTACGAGCCACTGCAGCACCACCAATGACATATTCAAGAAGGATGTTTCCTGCAGCTATAAAGGCCACGAAGTCGCCTAGTTCCACCCTCAAGTAGGCAAATGAACCTCCTACAATATTGAGATGAAGACAAATATTTCAGATACATCAAAAACTGCATTGCACCAGAAAACCCAATTATCTTGGGCTCAACATCAAATGATAAAAGAGAGAGTTCGGTAACTCAGTAGAACTGATTACTGAAAGGTATAAATGAATATCAACAACTTATTTCTGTTCCTAATAAATTTGAATTCAGTTACGTGAAGGGTTTTTCATCTCAGTTTTTTACTTTGCTTGCGACAATGAATGTGACCACATTGTAATTTACAATATGATATAATGTTCTTGCTATGTCTACAAAGAAACACGAAACTCTTTACTTACACATTGCAACGAAATCATATTATACTAACAGAGAGAATCATTGGAGAATTACACATTTAATTAGAGGCATCACTTCAAAATTCAATATTTGTCTTTGGAATACATACAATGGTGGCATAGGTGCATTAGAGTTACAAATAATTACCTGCGACAGGGATCTCCACAGCAAACTCGGTGTAGCAGAAAACTGAGAGCAAGGCCGATAGCCCTGAGATTGCGTAAGAGAGAACCACAGCAGGACCAGCTCCATTACGCGCCTCACGGCCGGTAAGCACGAATATTCCTGCACCGATGACGGCACCCATGCCAAACCAGATCAAGTCCCACCACGAAAGCGTCCTCTTCATCTCATTTTCGCTCCGCGCCTTCACTTCTAGCTCTGCCTCGACACTAGACCGGGTAAGAATCCGATCCGCCAGTCTTGCAGGAGTCTCTTTCAACGCATTTACGTAATTTCCCCAGCTCTTGAACGACTCCTCAGGGAGAAAATCGCTATACTTCAAACCCATTTTTTCCTAAGCATGCACTTCTGCAAAAATTATAGAATTTGAACTGAATCAGAACTTTACACGAAAAGTTATCAAAATTCTGTAATTCTATTTGATCGACAGTGTATAAACCGAAACCGCCATGAACAGTAGTCTATACATGTAAAATTTTGAAAAAGAAATAATTTTCTGAAAAACATATTATAATATAAATACACACTGAACGAACGTAATCAATCACATCACACACATATAAAAATTGGAACCAACCTATAACTGAAAAATCATCGAATTGAAACGTACACATGCCGTTTTCCAATAATATGGAACTAGTTCTAGATCAACAACAGAATTAAAAATCAATCAATAAGCTTATAATTGAAATCCAGAAGAGAAACATACATTTCTGAATCTGAATATAGAAGATGCAGAGAGAGAGAGAGAGAAAGAGGATCAGAAAAAGTAGTTCATAGGAGGGAGTAAATACCGGCGGTTAAACAGTGGTGAGTTGAGAGGTTTTAATTATAGAAAGTTGAATCGGGCTATTGCGTTTGAATTGGAGTATCAATTTTGACTGCTGGCTCTCATTTGCGGCTGAATCTAATTTTAATAATTATTTATGCATTTTCAAATTATTTAAATTAAAATCTAAATTTTAATATAAATCAAAATTCACAATTAATTTTAACAATATAATTCACAACTTTTCAACCACTTATTTCTTCAACTTTTATAAAAATTGACCGAAAAATATAATTTTAATCCTTACCAAACATGGCTTAATCTATGAAGTAAAGTAAAATGGAAGAATCGGGAGCAGAGGTGGCAATCGAGTCGAGTAGCTCGTCGGCTCGCCCGCTCGGCTCGTACTTTAGCGATCCACGAGCCGCTCTAATCGGGAGATTCAATCGTGTAGGAATCCCTCATTATGCGATCAAAGTCATGTGATAAAGGAAGATTTCTATCGAATATGATGTGAGTATCAAAATCATTAAGGTATTAAATAATATTTTTATGGTATGAACGTAATCAAATATTTGACCTAAAAGTTTGGTGTGTTCTTTCTTAGTGTCCAATTTGGTGGGCGCACACTTTGAAAATGTCAACGTTCAATTGAATCTGACTTGATGGTTCCAAAAGAAAACTATGTGAACTGATGAATTTTGTTTTATCTATTAACATTTAGCCAATACATTTAGTCTCTGTTTGGCGTGGAGTAAAATTTCGATATAAATTTAAGCTTAAGTCAACGGTTAATTTTGATCACATATTTTATGAGACTTTTAATTTTTATTAACTTTTCAACGACATATTTAATCAACTTTTAATAAAGTATACTGATTTTTAATTACACCAAACATGAGGTTAAAGACACATAACTGAAAAAGGTTCATATTTCCATTTTAACTTTTCAAATACATAAGAATACCTCGAGAGTTATATATTTTGTGTCATTAATTTACATAAAATACTTTTTTTTTCACGATTGAAGTATTTAACAAATCTTTCTATCATGCGATCTAGTCCATCATTCATCATCTCCAATTGAATTGCTTCATTTATATGCATAGATTTCCATCATTCAATTACAAATACATATTTTTTTAAAAAAAATAAAAATTAAGCCTAAGTCACAAAATATAGGAATAATTGCAGTTGATGCCTCAAACCTTTCAAATAGCATCAGACTTTTCCCTAACCTTTCGATTGTTGCACCCGTCACCCCAACCCTTTCAAATCGTAACATTTGATGCCCCAATGGACGGTTTTCATCCAGTTTGTTGTTAGTTGACTAAAAATTAATTTTTTAATCAGTTTTAAAAGGGCAAAATAGTAATTTAATATTTCCACCATAAAATAATTAAAAAACTTATATACCACCACGCTTACCGCCATCGACCATTGCCACCGCCGTCGACCACGGCCAATTGTTTCAAAGATAAGTTTTAATGTGTAAAATATTAGGTGAATTTTCTTATTTCATTCTCATACGTTGTATTTCAAAGGATAAAACTCTTAGTTATTCCGAATACATATACATTTATATAAATTACAGTTTAATTGATAGATCATGGAAGAATATTTTGGAAGTTGTAAGAATTCGCATCATTCTTTAACATGAATTTCGGGTCAAGAAACTTACTTGAAATGATGAATTTCAAAATCTTTTGATGGTTGAATCACATTGCATTTCAAAGCTCCGACAATCTGCATTTCTTGTTCTCCAATAATCTCAATCCCGAATCTAATGGAAGGGAATTATTATTCACAATCCAAGTGTCAATTTTTGTGAGATTTCATGTCCAAAATATGGCTCTATGGACTTTCCAATTTTTGTGTAAATTTTCATACGAATTTTCACTATATTTTTCATGCCCCTTTTTTCTTCTTCTATTTCACATGCATAATCAATGGAAGTTGTATGTGAGTTAATGGTGGTTGTAGGGAGTTGTATGTTTGAAATTCAAATTCAAACAATTCCCGCTAACCCTTTTAATAACTTGTGGGTCGGGTCATCCCACATGGGCGACTCACGATCCGTATTTTTCTAACATTTCTCACTCGCACATGACGGGCTTGATCCAAAAAACAATGGACAACGAATGTCATACATTAGATCTTTCACAAGATCTATCTCACAAAAAATTTATACGACAAATAGATCGTGCGACCAATGAGTAATATTAGAGCTCACAATACTATAAATATGTTAGGGATATATAGTAGCTC
>CAIGRH010251425.1:0-12748 GCA_903798295.1 Fraxinus nigra | reverse complement strand
TTTGTCCACATCACATTATGGACACCATTATGTACACAAATTATGTACACATAGAATTTTCCAAAAAAGATTCACTATAAGCAAGAACTGTAAGTCTGTAATGTCATTTTTGAGTCAAAGAAAACACAAAAACAAAGATACCCACCTGAAAATTCATCCAAAACAAGAAAAGGGTCGAAATATTTCAGCTCAAACCTGAAAAAAATAATCCAAAAAGCATAAAATTTTCCCTCTTATTACACCTTCATATATGTTCAACGGCTAAGATAATAAGCAGCTAAAAAAGTTATAAGCACGACTAATAAATAAGTACCTTCCAATGCTTCTTCTAACAGTAGCCCCGACTCCTTCACGTTGAGGCCTGGCAAGAAACTTTCTGACAACAGTACGAGGTTCTTTGATAACGTTGGACATGTTTTGTCTTTGATATTTTTGTTTTTCTGGTTTTTTCCTTTGTTTCTTGAAGTAAACCGGAATTTAAATATGGATGTTGGGATGAAATTTGAAGGATTTTTTGTGGTGTTTATATAGGAAGAGAGGGGAACGGAAAATCAGAAAATTGTGAATGGTCAAATGGGGAAAGGGTGGGTACCCACACCGTAGTTTCCTTGAGGTCCAGGCACATTATCTTTGGACATGTAACGTCAGCATACGATCATGATGATGCTGTCAGAGTCTCCTTACCAAGCAATTCATTTTTACACATCCACAAATCATCTCTTCTCGACCGCATGTTTGAACCCCATTTTTTTTAAGAATATATTTTGAAATAATTGATTAATAGAGAATGTGTGGTTAAAAAATAAGATTTTTTTTTGAAGTTGAATGTAATATTATTGAAAAAAATGTAATTGAAAAATGAGAAAAATATAATTTAGAAATAATGAGAATCAAACTAGAGGTAAATAGAGAGACGTCATCACATTTATTCTCGACACATGACAACTTTATGTCTTTTCGTTTGATAAGAAGAGATAATGTGTCAATTTGTTAAAATTATACTGTGAACAACAAATTCGAAACAACATATATCAAATCGATCGTTCAACTATATTAAACTTTGAAATTCAAGTAATTGTAGACATGTTACGAGTCGATCAAATTTACTATGCCTTGTTTGGATTAAAATCTGATTTTTAGTATATTTGAATAGGGGTGGACGTGGATATTTTGAGTTAGAGGGACACAATCGAACTTTCAAAAAAAGTTGTGAGAAAGTTTATTTTCGAGAAGTTACATAAAAAAAAATAAAAATAAATCATACCCTAAGTAATTTTACATCCGAAATTTACATGAGATAATGACTTTTTCGAATGTAAGCCCCTGTTTGGTACACATTAAAATTTTCATTTTCATTCTTCTACTCATTTTCAACCAGACGTTCTTCATAAAAATAATATTTTTCATTATATCAATAATTTTTCCTTCTTTTTCATTCACATATTCTCCATCAATCTACTATTCCAGAATACATTCTTTCAAAATAATATGGCTCAAACACACCCTAAAGTTCAAAAATTTCTGATATCATATCTCATGTAAAATTTCTTAATGAAATAATGTAAATTATATTGAAAATTTTGTATTGCAAAAATAATAATAATTGATTTTTTTTAAATGAATTAGACACTTCTTTTTAAAATGTACGTTTGATTCATCTTTAACTATTTTCAATATCTGTTTGGACTATTCGATATGCCTATGATGTAGTTCTCAAAATGAGTTTCGAGATGACAAACGATTTGCGAATTCACCTAACAAGCGGTCGTCAAAGAATTTTTAAAGTGGCATGTTATCGAAATTTTCAAAATACTAATTTTGAAAGACCTATTTTGACAAGTTGTAACATTTGTTACGTTTGACCTTTTCGTGCATCATTAACAACGTAGAAAATTAGGTCGTAAGCATTTCGAAATGATATTATACCTTTGTTTTAGTCCCATTTTATTAAATATTTTTTTAAAACTCATTTTCGATCACATTCTCTAATAAAATAATATTAAAAGTAAATCAAAAAAATTTTCTTCGTTTTAACCACACATTATCCAAAAATCATTATTAAAAAATACATCAAAATGGAGCTCAAACAAGGACTAAGAATGTAATATTTCGACTTCGTTTGGTATTTCATAGTGTCTTCGAAAATTGAGACAAAAATATATAGAAAACTTGCCCCAAAGTTCACTTGACCCCATGTCACTCCAGTGTTCGTCCACGTATTTGAATAAAAATTAATAAAATATGTGATTAAAAAGTTGTGAGTCTATAAATGATTTGTAGGCCTCTTTAGCCTCCGTTTGGTACACATTAAAATTTTTATTTTTCAATAAAATAATATTTTTCATCACATCAATCATTTTTCCTTCTTTTTCAACCATGCATTCTCCATCAATCTACTATTCTAGAAGAGTAATGTTATTCATCCCAAGTGGGGTTATAAACACAATTTAGGTGACTATAAATGATAGGTTAAATGAAAGGTGAAATTAAATGACTTATTTAAATTCACCTATCATTTAATGCCACATTAACGTCACTTAAATTGTGTTTGTAACCCCAGTGGGGATGAATAGCATTACTCATTCCGAGTAATGTTATTCATTCCCAGTGGGGTTATAACCACAGTTTAGGTGGCTATAAATGATAGGTTAAATGAAAGTTGAAATTAAATGACTTATTTAAATTTACATATCATTTAATGTCACATTAACGCCACCTATAATACATTATTCCAAAATAATGTGGCTCAAACCCACCCTTAATTAAGTGTTCGGACATAATCAGAATGACGCCATTCATACAAAAGCATGACAAAACGACAGTGATTGGCTAATGTAATCAAGTCAAATTAAATATTCGTGGGATGTACTACACTAAACTTGAAAATTGCTGTATAATTTTGTAATAAACGTGTGGGAATTTGACTTTTTCGAAGCCATAAATACTAGATACAGATGGATGTAAAATATGATTTAAGAATTACGAAACAATGATGCAATATTACGTAGATGGAAAATTAAAAATGTTAATATAAGTAATAATAAAAGTTAATTATTATATATGAACGTAAATAGTGAAATGAATACTTGAATATAAGTGTCAAATTTACAATTAAATGTATAAATGGAGATAAATGACAAATACGGTACATGAATTACGTGGATGTTAATTAAATTCGATAATATTTATGAATATATACGTGACAGTGAATGTTAAATCATTTATACTAAATGAATATAATTTAATTTTCAATTAAGTGAAATTAGATGTTAATTATCACACATGAAAGTGAATAATGAATTGCATTCTTGAATGTAAATGTTAATTAATTGAGAATTAATAATAGAGATATTGACGTGAAAGTGAATGTGAATTCTGATTAAAATTAATTAAATAAATGTGAATGTTAACTAATTGAACATTAATAACAGAGAATACATGTACTAACAAATATTTTGTAGTAATTATTACAATTTGTAAATTAAATACGTATTGAAAAATGAAAATGAATGTATCATAGACAATTAAATTGAAGTAGGTTTATAATCGTCCAAAATATGATTCTCACTTGATATGATATTTTATATATTATAGAATGCTAATTAGTTGAAAATTAATAATAGGAAATATATGTATGAATAAGAATTTTGTAATATTTATTACATTTTGTAAATTAAATATATCTTGAAAAATGAAAAGTAATGTATTATTGAAAAATTTAAATTGTAATAAGGCTATAATCGTAAAAAAAATATTATTTAATGAGATATTTAGAGGGTGTTTGGTGTGAATTAAAATCAGATTTTTAGTGAGTTGTAATAGAAGTTTTTGAAATGTGTGACTGAAAAGATGTAAGACTCGTGAAAGACGTTGTTGATATTGATTGTTTGATTGTGATTTAAATTAAAATCATATTTTATTCCTACCCAAATAGACCCTTAATATATTATATATTTTAAGATTGGACCTTTGTAATTTTTGGATCAAATTAGTCAAACTAAGCTTCCGTTTGGTACACATTAAAATTCTCATTTTAATTATTCTATTCATTTCCAACCACACATTCTTTAATAAAATAATATTTTTCATCACATCAATAACTCTTCACTATTTTTTAACAACACATTCTCCATCAATCTACTATTCTAGAATACATTCTTCTAAAACAATGTGGCTCAAANTGTGAGACATTTGCGTGAAATTGGAATGAATAATTTCTCTTCCATTCCATAGCCTTGATCCTCAATAGGGTGACTTTAAGCTCATTGATTTTGCGGGCGCTGAAACGTCGTCTGAATTACTGTTCAAGCAGAGGCAGTAGATATATGGGCTCAAATTTCTGAATCTGAAAGCCCCCAACCTAATTAATATTCTGGACTGCCAATAAAACTAAAAGAAAATCTGGTGAAGTGAGCCAAGAAATGGAATGACTAAAAATCCAAGTCAATATAAACCAAAAAGAACATCAATTATTGTAACACCCCGAAATCTATTTCAATTTTTTATAGACTTCAAGTGTTACCAAAAATCTTCTTTATCTAATTTAAGCGAAAATACACTTTTATTCAAATTTTATGATCGACAGATAAATCGATAACAAGTTACGTACCACAAATTTCAAATCATAAATCTAAAATTTAACATAAAACGTCAAATACTTAATCATAAAAAAAAATCCATTAAAATAACAAGCACTATCCTTAACATAAAAGTGTCATTCAAAATAAAATTTGTAATTTATCATTCTAAACTTTTACTTGTCGATCCTATAAGCATCACTCGTCAATCTTCCACGTTTGCACGATCCGTTCTAATCTGAAATATTATTGTAAGAGTAAGTATTTTGAAAATACTCAGTAAAAATACATGCATATTCTTATCAACATGATATAAGTATAAAAATGACATAATATACCAACATTCTTAGATTTAGAGCAAACTTGTCGCGATATCCAATAACCCAAGGAATTTCTTAAGAATTCCTATATCCCGTAGGATTTAACATATTGACCTAATGGTCCATCCCGNTATCCACTAACCCAAGGAATTTCTTAAGAATTCCTATATCAGGTAGGATTTAACATATTGACCTAATGGTCCATCCCGAAGGATTTAACATAGAAATTGACCCGAAAGCCTTAGAGTATTTCATGCCAAAATTTATATAATATCAAGAAAATAAGAATTTACCACTTTTGCACCACATCTTCTTACCTCAATTGGCACCCAAAATTCAAAAAATGTGACTTTAATAGTAGGTAGGAAAATGAACTGTGTGTGTGGAAAATAAAATACAACTTGTGCAAATTTTCTGGAGACAACATTTCACCTCAAAACATATATTTATAACTTTTTGACCATTAACTTTCAATTAATCTCAAAGGATGTTCTAGCTTAAAACAAATTTAATACCAAGATGTTTTATGTTTAAAACCAAGACGTTTTTACGTTCTGAGTTAAAGAGATTTAAAATCAATACGTTTGGATTAAAGAAATTTAAAATCAATACATTTGAGGTAACTTAAGGGTTTATTATCTTAATAAATTTAATTAGCACTAATTTTATATTAAATTCTAATATGATTTTTAGACTTCCATGGTAAACAGCACATTCACCATTATTTTATAAATAAAATATTGTAATAACATACTTTCTTTCCTACTAAAATAACTCGGACACAACTAGTTAAAAAATATTTCCGCTTAATCCAATTTATGTTATTTAGCACGAGCTTCAAAATGAATATAATATCGATATATATTTTTTTTTCAAAATCTGAAATACTTAAATATACGACTCAAATAACTTACGATAAAATTTAAAATTATACATAAAGCAAAACAAATCATTTATGTGAATAAGTGTTTCGAGTTTATTGTTTTAACTTTTGAACTTCTAGTGTGACGAACAAACTAGACATGAATTATTCATTTGACAAATGTCAAACCTTAAATAAAATAAAAAATCCGGGGTGTTAGGTCAAAAATAGGCTAAACCTGTTTATAGTCTTCAATATGTCCTAAATCCTTTGAAAGCTGTACGTTAAAAATATTCTTAAAAGTACAAAGGGGAAAAAAATAAAAAAAAACTCGACTAGAATAGTCAACCAACTAAGTCCATGTTTGTGTCTCATCATTTCAATTTTTTTTAACATACTCATTTTTAACTATACATTCACTCAATAAAATATTTCACTTAAACCCTAATTTTCTAACCACGCATATTAAAAAAAAATCACTATTTTAAAAAATATTTTTTCAAAAACTGACCACTAAACATGGACTAAGCCTCGGCCATATGGTCCCGACCTCTTCTGTGCTGCAGAACCAATAGGGGGAAATTTCCCCTAGATGTGTGCCGTTGAATGCACCTCTTTCAAATTTGCACACCAAACTCAACTCTGATCTCATCCAAGTGAGTCCCTCAGCATCTGATTTTGCCAATTTCTATCCTCCTAGTTTTAATAATAACCAAATTGATCCCTCACCTTTTAAACTTGCTCACTTTGGTCCTCCAATTTTTTGGAATATTCAAGTGTAGAATTTGGTTCCAAGAAACTTATAAATTCATAAAGAAACTCCTTTGAAGCTCCAATCATGTCTGAACTTCTCAGCAACTCTTCAATTCCACCCTTTTTAGTACCACTTAGTGGTGTTAATCGAGCTCGAGCGACTTGTGAGACGAGCTCGAGCTACTCGGCTCGTTTTTTACGAGTGGCTCCTGGGTTTTTTTTAAGGTTTGGAACATGTATAGTTAAAAATAATTAAAAAAGTAAAGCTTGCGAGCCACGAGCTCGTGGGCCGAGCCAGCTCGACCTATGAGCAACGAATCGAGCCGAAGCTCGATTCGTGGCGAGCACGAGTCGAGCTCGTGCTATGCGAGCTAACGTGATTATATGTTACCAGACTCCAAATCCAAGGTTTTAAGCTTTCACCTATTTAAATACGTAAATTAGATTTTTTTTTGAGCAAAACTGCTAAATGAATGTTGAAGTCACGTGTACTTTTACGTGACTCAAAACTAGAGAGTAAAAGCATCAATTCAACTAACATTTCTCTCCATGCGATTTTAACGTTCAGTGAGTCAATGACAGGTCTTATCATGTAGGAACTTAGATTTGGTCATTCAAACATGACGTGAACCATAATCTTACTTTTAAAAGTTGAAGATCCATAACTACATTACTTGAAAAGTTGGAAAGCACAGTCCTAATTTGTTATTATAATATTTATAAAGTTTTAAGAATATTTTTTACTAATAGTTCGATGATGACAAAATTAAAGTAGATCAATCGATGTAAAAAAATTAAAACATAATTCAAATGATAAGAACAAAAGTTTACTATGTACAAGATGGTAATCCATCAATTCATTTCAAACATAAGGTCTGTTTGGGTCGGATTAAAATTTGTTTTTAATTTAAGTTAAAGTCGAACAATCAATATCAGCCACATCTTTCATGTGTCCCATATCTTTTTAACCACACATTTCAAAAACTTTTATTACAATCCACTAAATTTTTTGATTTTAATCCACACCAAACACCCCCTAATATTTTTTACTATATTTCAGTCAACTTATTTCAATTCTAATTCGACGATTTTATCAGGAAATCTTTCTCTTTCGAATTGACATCTGGGTCGAATCTTTTAAACATTACCGATCCCTGATATTGAAGAGAATTAATTTCTCATTTTCCATTATTTCCATTATTCCTTTTCCTTGTCATTCACGTGTCCTATTTCTTTATTTATGTTAGTTAGTTTTGTTTGGACATGTGTCCATCTATCATTGGCTATTACTTTACATATGTATGCCATGAACCAATACGTTCTAATTTGATTTTGGTAAAATAGTAATATCAGAAAATGTAGCATTCTTTTTGAGCTGCACAAATCTTCGTTTACAAAGTGATCATGGTATCAGAGCGGATAACCAGATCCTGAGCTTAATCATTTAAGCTGCTATCAAATTGGTTTGAAATTAAATCATGGCTACGGAAATCCCGCGAGAACGCATTGATCCTTTACTTACAGAACAAGGATCATTTGAGAAAGATTACAGCAAGGGAGATCCGTTAGATCTTCAAGGATCAGATCACCCAGGAATGACATTGTTGACTTCACCTCTAACAGGAAAGAATTATTTGAGTTGGAGCAGGTCAATTAAAATCGCATTAGGTGCAAAACTGAAATTGGGATTTATAGATGGGAAATGTGAAAAACCAGCTGAAGAATCATCCAAATTCGATCAATGGGTTAGAGTGGACTGTATGGTTAGATCCTGGATATTGATTTCAATCTCGAAGGATATTGTGGATGCATTCATCTACACAACTTCAGCTAGAGACTTATGGGTTGAATTGGAGGAGAGATATGTGGAATGTAACGGTTCCTTACTCTATCAATTACAGAGAGAGATCAGTAGCCTAACTCAAGGTTCATTATTTATCAGTTGAAAGGTATTTCACTAAACTCAAAAAACTGTGGGATGAAATCGCGTGTTTGATGCCCTTTCCAATTTGTACTTGTGGAGATGCAAAGGGAGTATCTGATTTAGCCTCATTCAACAAACTTATGCAATTTTTGATGGGGTTAAATGATACCTATGACAATATCAGAAACCAATTATTGGTAATGGATCAGTTGCCATCTGTTAATAGAGCATACTCCACGGGTTTGAGGGTTGAAAAACAGAGAGAGGTACATATATTGTTTCCAGAGGCTAATGACAATCTATCTATGATGGCAACAGGAAATACTTATAGGGGTAATGGATTTGTGAGAGGAAGAGGAAACTGGACTGGAAGATTTAATTCAGGAAGAGGAAATAGTACATTTGGAAGAGGAAATTATAAAAGGTTCAATAACTTTGATAAGGAAACATTATTCTGTGATCACTGCAATGCAAATGGACATTCAAAGGAAGGCTGTTTCAAGTTGATTGGTTATCCAGATTGGTACAGAGGGTTAAAGGAACAACGAGCTAAGGAATTTGGAGGAAGAACTATGGTAAACAATGTGATGAACATGAGTGATTCACCACTTGATTTTGAAGAAAAGGTATCTGCAGTGAATCCAAAGGGCGAAACATCATCTGGAAATATCATGAACATAGTACAACAGGAATTGATGAAAATGCTCAGAGGAAAATTGCTAGTAAACAATGGAAATCAAGTCAACTTTGCACATCTCAGCGATTACTCTAGTATGTGTACCCAACATTTGGCCTTTACTTCACTTGATAATTTAGGATGTAGTACTTGGATAATTGATACCGGTGCCAGCAATCATATATGCACATACATTAACCAAATGACTGATCTGAGACCTGTTTCGAAATCCACAACAGTTTGTTTACCTAAAGGATCTATTAAACATGTTGAAAACATTGGATCCATCACCATAAATCAAAAACTTCTTTTAACCAATGTACTACATGTTCCAACATTCAAATTCAACCTCTTATCTGTTCCAAAATTAACACAAACTGAAAATGTTAAGTTCATTTTTTACCCAACTCATTGCTCACTACAGGACGTGAAGGATGACAGGATACTAGCAATTGGGAAACTGAATGGGAAGTTATACACATTAGATGACTTTAGCTTTCAGAACGCAGATGCTAAATATTGTAATAGAGAAGTTAGTGCTTGTAATAAATTCTCTGCTGGGAAACCTCAACCTGTTGATGATGTTTTTCATGTCAATAAAGCTTCTTCTATTTCTATCATTGACTGGCACAATAAATTGGGACATGCTTCATACCATTGTTTGCAACACTTAGATTTCCTTAATCGATTGTGTAATGCTTCAGTCATAAAAGCCCTGCAACCATGTGATACTTGCCACAAAGCAAAGCAAAGCAGATTGCCTTTTCAAAACTCTCAGATTCATACAAAAGCCATTTTTGATTTGTTACATATTGATATTTGGGGTCCATATAAACATCACACACCAACTGGAACTCCTTACATGCTCACTATTGTGGATGATTATTCTAGGGCCACATGGACTTTCTTGTTAATCCAAAAGTCCCAGACTGTTAAAACTCTTGAATCATTTTTTAAAATGGTCAAGAATCAATTTGAAAAAAATGTCAAATCCATAAGAACTGACAATGGGATTGAGTTCACTGGTCATGAGTGTCAAAATTTGCTTCGAGCCTTAGGTATTTTGCATAAAAAATCATGCGTTTATCATTAATAGGATCCCAAGTTCTATCCTAAAGTGGCAGACTCATTATGAAATTCTATATGGAACAAAGCCTGATTTATCATTTCTCAAAACCTTTGGATGTCTCTGCTACATCACTAATATAAAACCTCACAAAGATAAATTTGAATCAAGGGCCCATAAGTGTGTTTTCATTGGTCTCAGCCCTGGACAGAAGGCATATAAAGTTTATGACATATCTAGCAAACAAATCCATGTCTCTAGAGATGTCA
Organism: Fraxinus nigra; assembly: GCA_903798295.1. Lineage (NCBI taxonomy): Eukaryota > Viridiplantae > Streptophyta > Magnoliopsida > Lamiales > Oleaceae > Fraxinus > Fraxinus nigra. The sequence goes on along the minus strand of CAIGRH010251425.1, from coordinate 2,301 downwards.
TTTTTTATGAACATATCTTCCCTTTTAAAATGGAAAATCAGCGTGTCATTCAAACGCCTCTACCTATAGGATCACATCTAGAAAACTCATCCATAAATCCTACTACATCTTCCCCAAGTCTTCCTAACACTATTCAAGATCATTCAGACTCTTTCCAGGATCATGCCTCTGATTTCATTCCTGATGATCAGACACCAAGCTCTTCCAATCCTGACTCTGACATTGTGCCCATTATACAAGTCCCCTTTCCTGAATCTGCTATTACTGAAGAAAATGATGTAGAAGAACCTAGACATAGCAGTAAGGTGAGGACTAAACCTGCCTGGTTGGATGACTATATCACTAATGTGACTGAAAATTCAGTGGAACCAATTGCTAGTGTTCAAGAAAATTTTGATATCACTAAATTCAGCTCGAAACATACACCGACCACATATCCATACTTCATTTCCCCTTGCCTGCATTATGCATATAATTCCTTTTTGGCAAATGTATCAAGCTTTCAAGAACCGCATACTTATCATCAAGCTAGTAAAGATCAAAATTGGGTACAAGCCATGAATAATGAATTGAAGGCATTGGAAGAGAATGATACATGGGAGATGACTTCTTTACCTGTTGGAAAGAAAGCAATAGGGTCTAAGTGGGTGTATAAAATTAAACTTAAACCTGATGGAACAGTTGATCGATTCAAAGCCCGATTGGTAGCGAAAGGGTATGATCAAATGGAGGGAGTAGACTTCTTTGAAAGTTTATCCCCTGTAGCAAAACTAGTAACAGTGAGGATCTTTCTTGCAATTGCTTCAGAAAAGGCTTGGCCTATTCATCAGCTAGATATCAACAATGCTTTTTTGCATGGGTATCTTGATGAAGAGATATATATGGAACCACCAGCTGGATATAAAAGGGATTTAATAGGTCAGGTTTGCAAACTAAAACGAAGTTTATATGAGTTGAAACAAGCCTCGAGACAATGGAATATTGAATTCTGCCATAAACTTACTGGTTATGGTTTTGCTCAATCTCAGCATGATCATTGTCTGTTTATTCATCAGTATTCTGATCACAGCATTTTTCTTTTGATTTATGTGGATGATATATTGATCACGAGAACACATGAGTCGGATATTACCTCTGTTAAACAATTTTTGCATTCAAAATTCACAATCAAAGATTTGGGATATGCAAAATATTTTTTGGGCCTCGAGATAGCTAGAGGGAAGGATGGAACTTATGTGAACCAGAGGAAATACATTTTGGATATAATCAAAGATGCTGGTCTTACTGGTGAAAAACCTGTTGGAGTTCCTATTCCCAAAGGTACAAGATTATCACAGAATGATGGAAAGCTTTTCTCAGACCCAGCAAGATATAGGCGCCCGATTGGGAGACTTCTATACTTGAATCTAACAAGGCCAGACCTTACGTATGGAATTCAGCAATTGAGCCAATTTGTCAACTCTCCTTGCCAAATTCACTGGGAGACATCAATGCATTTGTTAAGGTATTTAAAAGGCTGTCCTTCTAAAGGACTCTACTTTCCTATTCAGTCAGACTTGTCTTTAACAGCATATTCTGATGCGGATTGGGCGTCTTGTGTTGATACTCGACGGTCACTTACTGGTTTTTGCATCTTCTTGGGTGCTACTTTGATCTCTTGGAAAACAAAGAAACAATGCACAGTCTCAAGATCCACAGCGGAGGCAGAGTATAGGAGTTTGGCTGCGACGGTTTGTGAGCTTAGATGGATTAGTTATATACTTGTAGATTTTAAGATCACCCTATCTTTACCGATTCCTCTATGGTGTGATAATAAATCAGCTCTCCACATTACATCGAATCCGATTTTTCACAAACGGACCAAGCATTTGGAAATTGATTGTCACATCGTGCGGGATAAATTCAAGGAAGGTTTTGTTCTTCCTCAACATATCCCTTCTTCTCAGCAACTTGCGGACATCTTTACAAAAGCTTTGCCACCTTCTCAATTTCAGTTCCTTATCTCCAAGCTGGGTTTGGAAGACATTCATCAAGTTCCAGCTTGAGGGGGGGATGAAGAGAATTAATTTCTCATTTTCCGTTATTTCCTTTATTCCTTTTCCTTGTCATTCACGTGTCCTATTTCTTTATTTCTGTTAGTTAGTTTTGTTTGGACATGTGTCCATCTATCATTGGCTATTACTTTACATATGTATGCCATGAACCAATACGTTCTAATTTGATTTTGGTAAAATAGTTATATCAGAAAATGCAGCATTCTTTTTGAGCTGCACAAATCTTTGTTGTCGGAAATTCGACTAA
>CAIGRH010251375.1:0-11096 GCA_903798295.1 Fraxinus nigra | reverse complement strand
AAATTTCCAGGATGTACAGATTGAAAGAATCCCTCGAACTCAAATTAGCCACGTCGACGCCTTAGCTTGATTAGCAACAAGTGAAGGGATTGAGAAATTTGATAGTATCATAATAGGAAGAATCTATCATCATGCAATTGAAGAGTCGAAGGTGATTCGCATGATAATGGACTTCAAACATACATGGATAGATGAAATTACTATGTACCTAAAAATGGGGTCGTGCTCGGAAGACCCAATCATATCAAGGCAACTCCGCACGAAAGTAGCCAAATACACGTTAGTCAATGACATCCTGTATAAAGAGGGTATTCTATATCTTTGCTTAGATATTTGAATGAGGAAGAGGCATTACGTGCCCTAGATGAAGTGCATGAATGAATATGTGGAAACCATGCTGGGGGACAATCACTAGCAAACAAAATTGTGCGCTAAGGATACTTTTGGCCTTCTATAAAAAAGGATGCCTTGGGATTTTCCAAGACATGTGACAAATGTCAAAGGTTTGCCCCCAAAATCAACCTCCCGCCAAATGAACTAAATTGCGTAATGTCCCCATGGCCCTTCTCCAAATGGGAGGTCGATCTGATCGGTCCCATACTGACAGGAAAGAGAGGAACAAAATTTGCAATTATAGTAGTTGACTACTTCACCAAGTGGGTGGAAGCCAAACCTCTAACCAAAATAACCGAGCACAAAACCACAGAGTTTATATGGAGATCCATCGTATGCCGATTTAGGATACCACATTCCGTTGTGATAGACAATGGGAAATAATTTGATAACTCCCGCTTTTCAAATTTATGTGAAAACTTTGGGATACAAATGCACTTTTCTACACCCAATCATCATCAAGCTAATGGACAAGTGGAAGCAATCAATAAGATCATCAAGCATACGCTCAAAGCAAAACTTGATACTCTTAAGGGAGGATGGGTTGATGAGCTCCTCGGCGTGTTGTGGTCCTATCGTACCACGACCCGAAGCAGTACAAGGGAAACTCCTTTCTTTTTGGCTTTCGGAGTGGAGGCGGTAATCCCTCTTGAAATAGAAGTTCCTTCTATCTGAATATTGATGTATAATGAGGATAATAATGAGAAAGTACTACGAGCAGAGTTGGATTTACTGAAAAAAAAAGACGAAGTTAAACAAACAGTGTAATGCAAGGTATTACAATCAGAAGGTAAGAAAACGAGAGTTTGAAGTTGGTGACCTTGTATTTAGAAAAGTCTTCCTAGCAACAAGGGAAATCAATTCTGGGTCTGTAGGACCCAACTTGGAAGGTCCTTACAAGGTGATCAGAGTCTTGCTTAGAGGAGCGTATGAGATGGAAGACATGGGAGGGAGACTCCTGCCACATCCTTGGAATGCAGAACATCTCAAAAAATACTATCAGTAAAAGATGACTGTATTTTGTAGTAGTTCATAATAAAAATGGGTGTTCCTAACGTATAAAGATGTTGGCTTAGTACCCTAAAAGTCATGCTCACTAAGCAGGCCGAACTAAGATTGTAAGTGCTGTAACACTTAGTGCGATTTCTTGTAAAGGAATCCCTAAAAGCCCTGTTTACTAAGCAAGCTGAACTAAAGTTGTAAGTGCTGCAACACTTAGTGTGAATTTCTGCTAAGGAATCCCTAAAAGCTTTGCTCACTAAGCGGGTCGAACTAATATTGTAAGTGCTGCAACACTTAGAGTGAATTCCTGCAAAGGAATCCCTAAAAGCCCTGCTCACAAAGCAGGTCGAACTAAGGTTGCAAGTGCTGCAACACTTAGTGTGAATTCCTGTAAAGGAATCCCTAAAAGCCCTGCTCACTAAACATGCTGAACTAAGGTTGTAAGTGCTGCAACACTTAGTGTGAATTCCTAAAAAAGAATCCCTAAAATCCATGCTCATAAAGCGGGTCGAGCTAAGGTTATAGGTGCTACAACACTTAGTACGATTCCTAAAAAGGACATCTTGAGCTCTGCTCACAAAGAAAATCAAGACTATATGTCATGCAACTCTAGTACCATAAGAGGTTTTATACGATTGAAAAGCATCATTCAAATATAAAGCCAAAAATAATAGAGCATAAAATTTCATTCTTTCATAAAATCAGAACATTACAAAAAAAAAAAAGAGTTCCTAAAAGCAAAAGTTTTACTTAGAAAAAATGCATAAAAAAACTAAAAGGCCGAGGGGTCTTGAGAAGCTATGACTTCAGAAGTAGAATGGGCCTTAGCTGCCTGGAGTAGCTATTCCATTTCCTGCTGTTGCTCCTTATGGGCATCCTCCAAGAAAATGGTGTTCCAATCCGACCGTTCCTTGTTGATGTGCCGGATGATTTTGTCGATAGCCAAAACATATGCCCTTGAGCTATGGCATCGAACTCCGAGGAGGCTCTCTAGTTCTCCACAGCCTTAGAGATCTACAACTCAACATCCTTTTTGGCAGTTATAGCTTGAGTAGTTGCTTCATGAGCACTTTTCTTCTCATCTTCAGCTCGGATGCTGACCTTTTTACCCCTGATCTTCAAAGCCTTATTCTTCTCCGCCAAGGCCTTATTATCATCCATCAGCTTATGTTCCATAGAAAGAGCAGCGTTAAGATCCACTCCTATTTTATTTAGACGATCTTTATAGTCCTTATCTTTTTCAGCGAATACTGCCTTTTCTGCCTCGATCTTCTCAAACATCATATTAGCTCGATCCCTTACTTCGAGTATTTTGTCAAGCTCAGCTTTAACCTAAAAGAACAAATATTTAATTAAGTAGTATGAATAATTTAATTAAAGAAGCCTCAAGAAGGGAAATGAACTTACATTTTTTGTCATAAATGCCATTTGAAGAACTGCTTGATGGCAATGGAGTTGATCTAGGCATCTCGGAAAGAAACATATGTTCTCTATTGTTCCAACTCCGAAACATCAAGGTCATAGATTCCATCAAATGAGAGGGTAAGGCAGCGATTGACTCCTTGACAGAGAGGGTGCCCGAAGAAAATCTAAAAAAATATCAGGTTTGCTCCCTATCAGGCCTTCCACATCTGGCCTCTACAAGGTAGGACATCTCTCTTGAGGCCTTGAAGATGAAGTGGCAGCAATGATGGTGGTAGCAGCAGGAATATAAGCGGGCCGAGGTAAGGGAGACACAAGAACGGAAATAGTTTCCAGCTCGACAGAGCAGCGTCGCTTCAATGGTTGTTCAGTCTCAGCCTCAACTTCGGCCTTCACCTTATTAGGTTGGTCCTCTACATGAACTTTCTTCTACTTTTACTTAGCAACCTCAGCTGCTTGGGTTGCTCTTTCTGTGCGAAAGCTCCTCATTTCTGGACTTTGACCTCAAAATGATAAGATGTCAGTATTGAGATCGAAATATACATATACACGTATGCAACTGTACTTAGTTCACTTACTAGAGGAGGAAGGTACCAAAGTAGAAGGTCTATTTAGAACTGAGGTTGGTGGCAGAGCTTGAAGTAAACCTACTTGGAATAGGTTTTCGTCTGAGATGACGAATTTGAAGGACCTCTGGCTATTGGAAAGAGCTCGAATCGTATCTGTCTGTCTTTGAAGGACTGAGCTCCAATGGTAGGGTTGGTAAAGTGAAAAAGGAGAAAAGAAAGAGAGTCAGAATAGTAATTTTAAAACAAAACACGAAGTAAAAATGGAGATAACATACACTCATATAAAGAATGATAAAGGGTAGGAACCACGTCCTCCCTATCCACCTCGGTAGGATGGAATTGCCAATCCTCCAAGGCGTAGAAGAACTCTTCCTTCCACCCTTTAATTGGAGAAGAGGTATCTAAAACTAAAGGACCCCTAGTTTTAGGTCTAACATTGGTATAGCACCAACCAATATTTTTTCCATCCTCCTTAAAGGTGAAAAGGGCATTAAATTGGGCTACACTCAATTTAGAATTGCAGATGACAAGACAGAAAATTAATGAAGCATGTATATTTTCTCCTATAAAAAGAGAAAATAGGGATAAAAAAGGGGGGACGGCTTGACACATTAAAAAATCTTCTTACATAACCCATATTTCAAATATCTCCTATAAACATAAAAAATATGTAGTTGATTCGTTTGTAAAAGGAGATGGACAATTAATCAAAGTCGTATTCCTCTTTGAAATTGGCTTGAATTTTATCCATACAATTTGCAACGTCAATAGTTTGGCACTAGAAGGAGGGCTCCAAAACTTGAAAAAATAGCCCCATCCCCTTTTGAAATCAACCAAAAAACATGGATGAACTTTCAGCTTCTGAAAATCAATCCCACACTCGTCCTGAGCGATACCATAACTTACTAACTGCAGGTAAGAGATGAGGTCAAAATGACACCATTGATCCCTAAACACAAGCATTGAAGGAGGCTATCAAAAAATTGACTAATGTTGTCAGCATGTTGGAGTAAAATCAGGCTCGCAACCTACCACAAGATACCGAGGTAGAGTCTTCCCGTAGAGAAAGAACTAGGCAACCTCTCACTATGAGAACTCTCCAGTTTTCGAATGAAGAATCCTAAAAAAAAGACTGAGGAAGTTAGGAGTTCCCCCATAGCAACAAAACCAACTACCAGGAGGACAAACAGTGTATTCGACAAGCTTATCCCCTAACACTCTTTGATGCCAACAAGTAAACACGATGAGCATCGCACGACTCATCTGATGGAACAAGCTAAGCCCAAAATGATTGCCTTAAAAAGAGTATAGTTGATTTGGAGGCTAGAATTGGAGGTAGCTTAAAGGAATGCCTAACAAAACGTTACTTTCCATTCACTGAAGATATCCTAGCCGAACCCTCGCCTAAAAAGCTGAAAATGTCATAGCTTACTGGGTATGAAGGGGAAAGAGATCTCCTAAGTCACCTGGATAAATATACGTCTTGGATGGAACTGCAAGGAGCAAGATATGCCATAATATGCTATGTCTTTTCCCTAACGTTGGGGGACAAAGCTCAAAGATGGTTCAAAAGGCTGCACCAAATGTCAAATTACTACTAGTACTAGATGAACCACTTGTAGTTGCAATTGAATCATATATGTTATAACTTATAATTAGAAGCTGCCACGTAGCATCAAAGCAAGTAGTGGAACTAGCCCAACTGTCCTTTTTTACATGCTAATCGAGGCCCAGAGCTATTCTAAGGCCCATTATCCGAGGCCATTGTATCAGTCGAGGCCCTAGTACTTCTTAGGCACTCATGGATCCGAAACTCTTCAGTTGGCGACTGCCCATGTGCACAGATCTGCTCATGATGAAGATCTTGTTACAAATTATTGATGTAACCTTTGAGAAAAATATAATTGTGTATTGTCTTGTAAATGTAATAACATTTAATGCTTTGAGTAGATAGGAAAGTCAATGTGATGGCTATGAATTGATGGGTTGGTCGAGGAGATAAGACCACGTGTAATTTGATACAAAGTTCACCATTTCATTTGTATTACTATAAATACCACATCCATATAATATTTAAAGGCTAATGTAACTTTAAATACAAAAGCAATACATTTGCTCTCTACAATTTCCTCTACTGCAAATTTCGTTTTACATAGTTCTTGTTGATTGTTAATTTTTTTGCAATCTTGTTCCGTTTATCTTGTCGGAAACCTAAAAGGTAACGTCTCGTGTCGTTGGGCACCTCCCACATTCAATCCTTGGAGCGATCTGGACTGTAGATCCACGTCAACGTATTGGATTTGTCTTGCGCATGCACGAGTGGGCCCGACATCTGTTGAGTTCATTTTATGAGGTCAACAATATCTATATAAGTTAATGCCGTCGAATAAATTTAAAACTTCAACAGCGTAATCTACTATATCAATGGGAGAAGTAGGTGTAAAGCCGTAGGGTACCCGATTAATATCTGTACCCATTTGTGCAGCATATAATTCATAAATTTTAGATAAAGTTTGTTCTAAATCTCTATAAGTGATAGGTATATTAAAAGTTAAAGCTCTTGAAATTTGATCAATTACAAATTTAATACCCGATAAATTATATCGGGGGTCCATGATACATGCTAATGGAAATAACAAAGGCAAGTCTTTCCAATATTTTCTAAACTTTAATTCCATGAAATATATAATTGAATTAAAATCGGGGTCATTTTTATATCTATGAAAAGCCCTAGCAATTATATAAAGACGTTTAAGGACCACACAACTAGTGGGATANATATAATTCATACATTTCATATAAAGTTTGTTCCAAATTTCTATAAGTGATAGATACATCAAAAGTTAAAGCTCTTGAAATTTGATCAATTACAAATTTAGTACCCGATAAATTATATCGGGGGTCCATGATACATGCTAATGGAAATAACAAAGGCAAGTCTTTCCAATATTTTCTAAACTTTAATTCCATGAAATATATAATTGAATTAAAATCGGGGTCATTTTTATATCTATGAAAAGCCCTAGCAATTATATAAAGACGTTTAAGGACCACACAACTAGTGGGATAATAAACTCCAAACAATATTTGTAAAATCATAAAAACTTGTCAAAAAATTTTTAATTTTAAAAGCTAACATTCAATCGGCCTCGTTCAAAATAGTATGGTCATCATTTTTAATATGCCTATTGTTATAAAATTCAGTTATTAAATGTCCAAAGCATTTACATGATTTTAATAATAAGTTAGTGGATTTCCATCTATGCCTTATATCACTAATAATTGTTTTTGTATGTGTCACCCTAGTTTCAGTACAAAATTTCCCAAATGCTTCTTTTTTGCTAGGTGAAATCGTGATATACACTATTGCATCCCTAATACTTTGAATTTCATTTTTAATATGTTTTAAACCATCTTGTACTATTTAATTAAAGATATGACATACACATTGAATATGAAACAAATAACCAAACAAATCGGGTTGCAGTTGTCTACACAATTTATCGATAACTACCTTATTAACAGTAGTGTTGTCTAACGTAAATGAATTAATTTTACTTTCACAACAATATTCTCTAACAATATTCATAATAGCATTAAATATATTGTTAGCATTATGAGGGAACTCAATAATTTTAAAAGCAATAATTTTTTATGCATGACCCAAAGTGGGTTTATGTAGTATGCAGTTACAGCTATATAACCTCTTTTATTAATCTCTTTCCATATATTTGAAGTTAAACATATAACACCCCCATATTTTTTCGAAATCGACAATAAATTGTTTCTTTGAATTAAAGAAATATTCTATTGTATCACTTACCCCCAACATACCTCGGTTGAAGATATTCTTTCACGTAGGAGATGAAATGTTAGTTGTCCGCTAATGCTAGAGGCAAGTCAACTGCGGCAACGAACATCAGCATTCCCGTTCGAGCTTTCTCCTTTGAATACATCCACGTAAAAAGTGACGTAGTAGTACCGGTGCTTGGACTACCAAATTGTAGTTGCATTTAACCAGCATGAAGAAGCCCATGTTTGGCCGCACATGCTTTGTAGTGACGGTTAAGGTGGGTGGTTTTAATACCTTTTTCCAAGCCAATAGTTGTTGACAGTATTTACATACTGCTTTAGATTCTGGAGCTCCATTGACCACACAACCAGTTTGAATTAATTTAACATGCTTCCAACATTTTGCCTACTTTTTTCCCTTTCACTTCTCTTTTGCATCGGGAATATCGAATTCAGGTTCATCATCCCGTTCCGCCTCTAAAACATCAATTTCATCCAAATCAATTAGATTACTACTTCCATGAGCATGGAAATCTGAAATATTTTCGGGGATAGTACTTCATCTAGACCGGCGAATTGATTTTGAAATTGACTTTGTGGCGTGACAGGTGATTCGCCTCCGATACCAAACAAGCCTTCAACAAATGAGTGTGGATCTATTTGTGAATTGATATAAAATGTATAGTAAGTAACAAATCAAGAATTGAAAGAAAGTTGACGTGTAGTAGTGTAGAAAATAGATTGTAAAGTAAGATTATAACTCAATAATATAAAATGTAGAGGAGAATTAAAAGAGTAGAGAGTAGAGAATGAGAGTTGGGTCACTTGGGTGGAAAAGAATGGATTACAGGAAGGAGTATTTATAGTGAAAAAATGGAATTGAAAAAAAAAATTGTGACCGTTCGATCACCAAACTTGTCAGGTGAGCCACGAGCCGCCTAAAATACGAGCCCACGAGCCAGACGAGTGCTCGTGGGTACAACAAGCTGAGCATGCTCGGCTCGCCTAGCGAGCCAGCCTGCTCAGCTCGGGCTCGTCAAAAGACAAGCCTAGCGACTCTCGAGCTCCAACAGTATGAGTTGAGCGGCCGAGCCAACGAGTCGCTCGACTCGATTGCCATCACTATTCCTAGTAGAGTTGTTGATAAAGTGAGATGCCAAAAAATCAATCCAAAACATAAAAGGAGAGAAAAACGTGAAAAACCCGTAACAGGTGTAGGTGGCGTCATGGTGCCACCTCCAGGCGCCCCGGCGCCGAGCATTCTGTTCTCTTTTTTTCGTTCCAAGTTGTTTTCTTCATCTTAAACTTTTCTTCAAGTTCAATACTAATTTTCAACTCCCAATAAGCTTTCTAAATAGAACTTTAACTTAACATAGGACTCCAATAGCATTTCAAACTGAATTCTTCTTGACGTATACTTCAATTAGAATTCTTCAATTACTTCAACAAGGAATTTGGGTCACACTTAGATTTTAACAATCTCCGCCTTAACATGAATTCCACTGCAACGAACAAAGCTCCAAAATTTCTCTATCTGGAGAAGAAAATTCGTCTGCAAGGAATGAACTTACTCTTAAAAAATAACCAAAACTGATTTCTTCAACCAAACACAAAATACTCCACCTCTTCCAATGAATCCAATCACTACTTTGTAGAATTACCTCAAAGTAGAATCAAACCCAAATGCTTTTATATAAAATCCCTTGCTAGATTGTACACATCATACCATGCTGAAAGCATGCTCAACAAAATCAGCATCCACATACATTTCTCAATTGGGTCCGTCCCTATCAATTGAATACAATGGCACCGCATGTGATGGTGGTAAAACGGTATTATCTATATCTCTTAAACTCAACTTAGCAGTATTCTTCAAATCCGCTCATTTACAAGCTCTTAAAGGTGTTGTATGAAACAGAATATTCACCACAGTACTGAACCTGTGCTGATTGACTCTTCTAAATTCTGCACAACCCTGCCAACCATTTTCGATCCCTCCAGTACAACCTGGGCACCCTTACAAACCTTCAAAACTCCACCTCCATCAAAGAACTCATTACCCTTTGAATCAAGGATAGAAAATGAGATGAGATTCTTCTTCAAATCTATAACATGTCAAACCTGAACAAATGTTCTAATTGCCCTATCCAATATCTTCACTCTCAGCGTACCAATTTCAGCAACCCGACAAGGTGTGTTGTTTCCCATAACAATGACACCTTTGGAAACCATTGCATATATAGTAAACAAATCCTTATTACGACACCTATGAAACACATGCTGAATCCAAAATCCAAGCATTCTCTGGTTTAGACTCGATGTCAGAAATAGCCAAGAGATCTCTCTTACTTACAATGTTCTATATGAGGTCTGCTTCACCTGAAGTCTCTGATTGATTCCCATATCGACTTGCAGCCAATTTTTCTTTATTTCGCAATTTGTAGCTATCTTTTTCATGTGCCCCTTCTTCTTGTAGAAGTTACAAATTTGATTACTGAACTTAAACTTTGATCTACCCCTTCCAGAACCACAGTCATTTTCCATCTCTGGTCTCAGACGTTGGATGCTTCATCTTCTTTTTTGAAAACAAAGCATCATACACCTTATTTATGGTGAAAGTATCATGACTATACAAGATCGTGTCTCTAAACGAAGAAAATGAAGTGGACAACGAACACAATAGGATTAAGGTCAAATGATTTTCATCATACTTTACATCCAAAGTTTCCAAATTAATGACAATCTCTTTAACTACAGTCAAGTGATCTTCCAATTATCCTTCTTCTGCTATTCGGTGAGAGTATAAATGTTGTTTGAGATGCAAGTTGCTTGTTAGACTTTTAATCATGCACAATTGCTCCAAATTCAATCATAAAGTAGCTAATGAACCTTATTTCAAAACGTCCTGAAGAATGATATTCTATATATGAAGATGAAAGTGAGAAATTGCCTTCTTATCCTTCCGTAATTTCTCCATCGCGGTCAAAGTTACGGGCATCTTGTTAATTCCCAGCGACGCATCATTCAAATTCTGATGTGCGAGTTCTGATGTGCGAGTACTGAACGTATCTTAACTTGATATATCTAAAATCTAGTACTCCGATCCAAAAGTGAAATGTCATACTTCATGAAGCCATCACGAAGAAAAACCTCAAACAAATCAAACCCTGAACTCTTGTGGAAGTGCTAAACTTAGGCTCCGATACCACTTGTTAGGAATTCAAGGATCACGTATTGCTCGATACCACTTGATATGAAACCAACCACCGAATTGAAATGTTGAAGTTATATGAAAAAATATGAAGTATATAATCGTAAGCAAAAGAATGAAAGAAGACAAGAAAATATGGTTGAGGATTTAAGAGATTTTGTTGCACTACATAAACAATAATAAAGAAATATACAATTGATCATAAAAGCTAGTAATCATTTTTCTCACACTATTCTCACACCACAAAATTGTATAAAAGAACCTAATATCTATAGAGGTTATCCAAACCCTACTAGTAGAGTTGTTGATAAAATATGATGCCAAAAAATTTAGTCCAAAATGTAAGAGGAGAGAAAAATGCGAAAAACCCGGAACATGTGCAGGTGGAGCCGTGACGCCACCTCCAGCGCCCTGATGCCGGCCATTCTGCCCTCTCTTTTTTTCATTCCAAGCTCTTTTCATTTCAAACTTTTCTTCAAATCCAATACCAATTTCCAACTCCCAATGGGCCTCTAAAATAGAATTTCAACTTGACATATGACTCCAATATGATTCTAAACTGAATTCTTCTTGACATGCACTGTTGGGAACCTACTTAATCATGCGCAGCGGAAGTAAAATAAATTTCGATTCCCAAACAAAGATCTGCTTTATGTATATATAGAAACTTTGATGAGAATTGTACCTTAGATGAATTTTGCAACCTC
>CAIGRH010251371.1:0-13090 GCA_903798295.1 Fraxinus nigra | reverse complement strand
AAATTCTTCGATTTCTTCCGGAATTAAAGCACAATTTTCCAATCGGACCCTAGTTCGCAAACCTAAATCTACCTAGACCTCCAGTATAGTTGGGGCCTTTATCTCATTGACCTAGGCCTGGGGTGAGCTTCTTGGTATGCGTGAACCAGTCGTGACTCCTTTTGATGACACCTTATTCCAGTGACCTAGGCTCCGACCTCTCTTTTACTGGTAATGCGAGACCTAGGGAACCTCTCGTGTTTTCCGTTTACTTTGGTCATAGAGTTGGAATTTTTTTCGTCTACTACCTTGTAGTTGAGACGCTTCTCCTTTCACTTCTAAATCTGAGAAAAATGAAGATATATTTTATAGGTCCTGGGGTTTTGGATATTCTGCAGAGAAAATTTTAAGAAAGAATTTGAGAAAAATCAAAGAGAAGTTTCTGTTGGTGTCGATTCTCCTATATTTTCCTGATATTTGCAAGCTTTCCCCCTAAAGTTTTGTATTTGAGCAAGTTGGTCTTGATCTTTCAAAATCTTGCATATTAGTTCTTAACCTTTTTGAAATGTTGAAATTTAGTCCATGGACTTTCAGATTGGAGAAATCAGCCCTTTTTGGATCCCTCTAAGGTTTAGTGTACGGCTTCTATTATTCTTCCTAATGTTATATACTGTCTGACGACTTTTCTTAGAGCTGTACAATTTTTGATCTTAGTTAACCTAGCTATCTGGCAAGCCTTAGAGGTGTGACAGATTGAGGATCTTCCTCAGTTATATTTGGTTAATTGGGTATTTCATTATGTTGCTACAAATGTCTGATAAAGGAGATTGAACCCTTTTTGACAATAGGAATGTTTGTTCATCTCTAACTATTCACGACACTACATCACTTGTTCATACATACTAAATAAGATGGGTTAATTTCTGTGTGGTCTACTAAAGTTCTGGAGATGCATATTGCGGGTTGGAAGTGAAAGAGCTATATCATGGGATGAAGGTTGTATTGCCAGAGAATGAATCAAATTATGCTGAGTGGGAGGATAAAGACGCTTTAGTTAAATCTTTGTGCATAAATTCCATGACCGACAACCTCATGTCAGAACCTGATGTCAAGGTGGCATGGTTCAAGAAGTTTGGGATGCAGTAATTCTTCAGAAAATTCTGTCATAATTTCTATAGATGTTTTAGTGCCAACTGGAAAATGAAATTACCCATCTTTGCAGCATATTTTTCTCCACTTCACTGTTTCATTTATTTATGTTTTTAATGACCTTCTTAGTCATTCTTTTTTTGGAAGTTCAGGCTGTTAATGGTCCTAATACCACTCAACAGACTGCTTCTGATTGGCAAGAATATGAAGCTGCTGATGGAAGAAGGTAAATTATTCACTTTGATTTGCTTCTAACGACTTTTCTGATTTCCGAATTATGTAAAGATGGGGAATGGTATACCATTATGGTTTAATCTGCTGCTATTTGACATGGGAAGACTGAATTGAGCGCTGGGCTGACAAGCTCTAGCTCTCAAGTGTTAGATATTGTTAGTCCTTATAGAAATTGTTGATGCTGCATTGTTTTGACCCTCTGTTACTAGTTCTATATTTATACTATTTATATAGTTCAATTTTTATACTAAACATATCTCTGAATTGGAATTTTAAGGGGAAATTGTGTTTATTCAGATATTTTTACAATAAAGTTACAAAGCAGTCTAGCTGGGAGAAGCCTCGTGAATTGATGACACCCTTAGAGGTGAGTCATTTCCGTGAATTTTTTTGGCTATTTACTGAATGTTAAACCCTAATTTGAGTATGTAATTTTATTTATTTTTTTGTGTAGTACAATTTCTGCTTGTACTACATGCAGGTCCATTGAAGGTTTAACAATATTGTATTATTTGATTGTATTGGGTTTGCATATTTGCCAATTTTCAATTGGTATTTTCGAAGTTCTATTATCATTTCTTTACTCGTGCAACATGAGTTTTGGTTTGGTGCCCAAGAAGTTCTACTACTATGAATTCAACTCATATTTGCTACTGTCAAATTAGCCTGAGTGGATAGATGGAAAAAAAATTACTCATGCCAAATGGACTGCCCTAGCAATCTCATAGTACGAAGACTTGTTGCTAATGTCTGTTACTGTTTATTACTGTTAATTTTTTATATCTTTTTGCTAAATCTTTTCTGCAGTGGTGCAAATTACTTTTATGGTCTCAATTGTTTCCTATATCAATCTGCTTTAATTGTTGTGCAAACAATTCTTGTGTTAAATTTGCTGAGCGGCTGTAAATTCCTCTTTATCAGATCTCAATGAAAGCCTCCTTTGGAGTTTGTTAAGTATATTTACCCGCAATATGTTACATCAACTTAAACAATAAGTTGCCTTGTGTGTCTATTGATGTACGAAAACTGTTGCTTAAATTTTGGAGGACAACTTCTATAAATTTTCGCTAATGATGGAAAGTCTTCATTTAATATGACTATTATGGCTTCTTTTTACTAAATAACTGTTTGGGCTCCATTTTATCAAGAAAATGTATTTTGGAATAGTAAGAAGTTGGAGAATGTGTGGTTGAAAAATAAGGAAAAGTTTTGGGTTTAGTGTAAAATTATTTTATGGGAGGATGTGTGGTTGAAAATGAGTGTTGAAAAAATGAATTTTGAGAAAAATGGGCACTCAAACAATGGCTAACTTCCTGTATTTGTTCCATGTATTACAAGGAATTCATATGACCAAAGAAAAAGAATAATGATTAGTGGCATAATCTCCTTCTTAAATGGGTTTTTGTCTTCTTCCTTCTTTTTCTCTCTTTAAAACATAAAACTTATACTTAGTAATGTTATCTGAATTTAATGTTGTCAATGAAACTGGATGGAATGCCAGCATTGGCATTGAAGTGGTGCACTAGTGGCCATTTAAATTTGTTATCCTTTTTTATGTTTAAATCTATTGGACTGCCATAATGATTGACCATAAAAGTTCTATTAAGAAGTTAGGAATAATTACTCCTCAAACTTATTGATGTACGTTCCCAGGTTGATGAGTATTATGCTTATGCGAACATTTATTTCTGAAGTTAAGGTTCTACTTTAGTTCATTTGGATAGATATCAAGGATATTCATGGATGGAATTAGGGTGTGCATGGTTACTTGGAACTGAAATGCTGTCTTCCACTGTAATTCCATTTTATGCTTATTTGCTTCTAGTTACAACCGTTTATGTATTCTCTTCATTTAAAATGTGAGCACTTTCTCTTGGAATCATGTCTTTAGTTGCCATGTGTAAATAGTTGGTTAGTCTCATATACTTAATTATGATCAATCGATGCTTAAATTTTTAACACATTTTGAATGGGGCAACGCATGTGGCATATCCTCTCTCCATTTCAATTTCTGTAAAAATATTTTTTAAACATGCTTTAACTTTGTGCATCAAATTATTATATTACTGCTGTGCTTGAAATGTAAATACTGTCTACTTCCTTGGAAAGACTTATTTGAACTTATCTGCTTCAGCATTTGTGTTTTGACAGAGAGCTGATGCCTCAACTGTTTGGAAAGAGTTCACAACTCCTGAGGGTAGAAAGTGAGTGTAATTATAGTGTTTTATGCTTAATATTCTTTCCTACTTTTTCTGTAGTAAATTTCTCAACCTAGTGGGTTATATTTGTGAACTTAGCTCAATGGGCCTTTTACAGGTATTACTACAACAAGGAAACAAAGCAATCTAAATGGACAATCCCTGATGAATTGAAGGTTTATCGACAGAAATAATGCACTTTTATGATTACTTTCTTATTTTATTCTCTTGGACTTACTTTTCCATATGTGCTTCCAGTTGGCCCGTGAAGAGGCTGAAAAGGAAGCTGCCCAAGGAGCACATACTAGCTCTACTGTGCCAGCCTCTGCTACAGGCACTTCTGTTGAACAACTATCTGCTGCTGTCACCACAGTCAGCTCCACCAACACAACAATGTCTGGAGTCACTTCAAGCCCTGTTGTGGTTGCCTCCATTACTGATGCTAGTGCTTCTCCAGTGATGGTTTCTGGATCATCGGCCACCCCTACGACAAACACTGCTCCCACAAGTGCGGTGGGTGTGCCCTTAGCGGGAGAAACAGTCGTGCCATCACCTTTTAATCCAACACCAGTGTATGAAATTCATCAATGGCTTTAGCTTTCACAATTTGTCTCAAGAGTTTCCCTTCAATAGTTGCTTATCCATTTCAGGAGCAACATTGAAAGTTCATCCTCCAGTATTGAGGCTTCACTAGGTGGGGCTTCTTTGCAGGATATGGAGGTATGGATGGCCCCGTAAGAGTTCTATTTGCAGTTGTGCTACTCATCCTATATTAAGATAGGGACAAAGCTGTCTACTACATAGAATTTCAAATTTCTTTCTGCCTTTCACGTTGCATTCCCCTTGATTTGTTTTATGGAAATGTCTTTCTGAGTGAAACCAATGTTTTGAAAGCTGCACCGGGAGCCACCTTGAAAAGTTAAAAGGGTCAAGGATTGAATTGGGGCCAACTCAGAAGTAAAAAGAAAAATAAATAAATATATAATGTTTATACCCTTAACAATTGTATCATATCAAGTAAAAAGGAGTTAATAGACATTATTTCAATATACTAATAATTTAACATTGAATACAAAGTAAATGGGCCTAGTAAATCCTCAACTAAATGTCCACATGCATTTCAAACTCCACTCCAGAACCCTAACACTTTAAATTATAATCATTTATGGCCACCACCGCCCCGCCTCTTCTTATTTCTTTAACTGTATGCTTCTCTAGTAGGTTTCGGTGGTTGACATATTTATGCAGATATTCTGATATGTGAGTGCATATTTTATTATGAAAACGTGTGGATTGAGTTTGAGTGAACAAAGTTGGAATATTTAAGATTGCAGGTGGCCAGAAAATGACCGAAACTCGTGAGCATTAAGCTTTTTTGTCCGAAAAGCAAACCGTTAAGGCCTGTGAAACCATGTCCTCCGGTTCACCAGTTCTTGGTTTAATGGCTTTTATACCGGGTTCTGAACATGCGGTTTTTTAACTCTAAACAGGACCAGATTTCACTCCAGTCCCCGGGTATTCTGGTTGGACCATCCAGTCCAGTGTGGCTTTCATAAAATTTGGTGAAACTGTGGTTTCTTGCCAGCTTTTGTCCCTTTTTAATATGCTTGTAAAACTGGTTCTTTAATTGAAGAATATATATATGTCTGATGTATGGAGGTTTCAGGCAGGGGAGAAGTACTATACATTATAAATTGAGTGTAATTATCGCAGGAGGCAAAGAAGGGAATGGCTGCTGCTGGAAAAATAAATGTAACTCCGGTGGAGGAGAGATCATTGGATGATGAACCCATAGTATATGCTAACAAGCAGGTATGAATTTTGAAAAGCTTTTGTTGACATTTAATAGAAGAGAGATTTATGAGTTTTATCTCACTTCTGTTCAGGAGGCAAAAAATGCATTCAAAGCACTATTGGAATCTGCAAGTGTTGAGGCTGATTGGAGTTGGGAGCAGGTAAGTTGAATGTATTCATCTGGTCTTCCGTATTTGTCCTTGAAGTGCTATTTATTGATATTGAGATGCCATATCAGGCTATGCGAGTTATTATTAATGACAAACGATACGGTGCACTGAAAACTCTTGGTGAGCGTAAACAAGCTTTCAATGAGGTGATTGGCTTGTTGAACAGTGTTAATTCAAAATATGTTACTATTCAGTTCCTTTGAGTAAACTATAATTTGGTCTGTGTGTGTTATTTGATAGTATTTGATGCAAAGAAAAAAACTGGAGGCTGAGGAGAGACGTCTCAGGCAGAGAAAAGCGAAGGAGGAGTTTACAAAAATGTTGGAAGTAAGCATTGAAGTACTTTTGGTATTTTCTGCTTTTTAAGTATTCTTGGCGCTGTAAGTACCATAGCCTCTTTTATTGCTACTGCTACCATTAAGCATTCAGGATGTAATGTAATGCCTTTTTTATGTGCATTGATCTTTCCTCCATGACAATCCTTTATTTGGTGCTTCTGAGATCAATAAAATTTAGGCAGTCTAAAATTTAGGCATTAGACTGAGTCAGTGCGACTCGTAGATAACCAACAATGTAGTGATTGTAGAAGTTGGAAAGGGAAAATTAAATTTGTTAGGAGCGCAGACGGACAACAAATTTTAGTTACTTTGTTATTAATTAACTGTTGTGCTTGCTGTTGGCAATATAACTTCTTTGGCTTTTACATTTACCTAACCATTCTCTGCGCATTGTGTCTCATTGGATGACTAAGAGCGTTTAATTTCTTCTTAGGAATCTGAAGAACTTACATCATCCACCCGCTGGAGGTATGTCTCTCTTTTTTCTTAGATAGCAGGCAAAGGGATGTGTTATTTAAATCTTGTATTTCAACCAGCAAAGCAGTGGCAATGTTTGAAGGAGATGAGCGTTTTAAGGCTGTTGAGCGAGAAGCAGACCGTGAGGATCTTTTTAGGAACTACTTGGTAGACCTTCAGAAAAAGGTAAACAATTCTTGTCATGATTGTGATTGAAGTGTTCAGATTCGATTAATTATTTGTACCAATGTAATATTGCTTTGAAGCTTGTGCTCTTTTTTTTTTTTTTAATTGTCTGACAACTTTCATAACTGGTTACTGAATATGCACTTAACTGGATTCTTGCATATTTCTGGTCCCCTCATGTATCATTGTGTACAAGTTCAGGAAAAGGCAAAGGCTCAAGAGGAGCTTCGACAGAATAGGTTGGAGTTTAGGCAATTTCTGGAAACCTGTGCCTTTATCAAGGTATACATCTTTGCTATAATTTCTTCTTGCTCTCTCTCTTTCTTGCCCTTCTGTATCTCTATTTGAAATGTTTGACCTTTGCAATTAAATTGTTTACTGTGTGTAGGTTGATACCCAGTGGCGGAAAGTTCAAGATCTCTTGGAAGATGATGAAAGATGCACACGCCTTGATAAAATAGACCGCCTCGATATTTTTCAGGTAGACAATTGTGCATAATGGGACCATCAATTATCTTTTTCTTGGTTAGAACTACAACTCCTTTGTCATATAGTCATTCTTTACTTTTCTTTCTTTGCCTCTTAATTCCTGACAGCATCCTGTGTTTCAGATAATTTTATAGTCTGGTTCAGCTTATCCTGTCTTCAGCTTTTGACCTCAAAAGGTGCATAATTTGTCCTAATATACCTCTAATATTTGCTGTTAATACAGGAATATATCCGTGACTTGGAGAAAGAGGAGGATGAGCAGAAGAAGAGACAAAAGGTGTTCTAGGAAACAACTTTCTTAATAGTTAGTTACAATCTGATTTGTGTTCTTAATTGTTAAATGTTTGATTGCACATAAAAGGAACAATTGAGACGAGTTGAGCGTAAAAACCGTGATGAATTTCGCAAGATGATGGAAGATCACATAGCTTCTGGCACTCTTACAGCTAAAACTCATTGGCTCGATTATTGTAAAAAGGTATTTTAGTTCTGTTATTTGGTTTCAAACAGGTTTTTTTAATTGAGTTAGTTTGTGGCCATTTTACTAATCATCAAAGCTTGTTTATCAAAATGTTTTTCATTCTAGGTCAAGGATTCTGAAGCTTACCAGGCTGTTGCCTTGAACACCTCTGGTTCTACGCCGAGGGATTTGTTTGAGGATGTTGTTGAAGAATTGGAGAAAAAGGTATATAGCGAAGGCCCTTTGCGGTCAACTTTCTTATGCTAGGAGGTTATTCTTTTCCATCATATGGTTCCTGACTTCCTGTAATTAGTTGTTATTTGTCATTTTCTTTTCTGATTTCCATTAAAGGTGTTTTTTTTTTTGATAATCTTTTCCACCTTCGAAAAGAGTCACTTACAACAATTTGAAAATTTGGTAGTCAAATGAATTCTGTAGTCTTGCCATCATAAATCTATAACTTTTATGTAATTCCTTGTTAAGTTCTTCCAACTTCACTAAATAGTTTGCTTACATAGTGGTGTTGTTTGAGATAACTGATGAATCTGGGTCCTGGTAGAATAGTTTTCAGTCCTATGTTAATCTTTTTGTTTCTTGTTGCCCATGGGCACTAGACAAGTAGAGATAGCTTAGCTTTACTGGGTTGTGAAGGCCTCTCCAATTTGCCGACCTGTTCCATGGTGTCTTCAATGGACTTGTAAACTTTATCATTCAATGGTGTTTTCTTGTTTATCTCTCATGTCTGATGATTAGTTGTGGCACTATCTTATTTGGTAACTGCTAAAGTGTTGATCACCTAGTTCATCATGTAAGATCATTTTATTCAGCAATTACAAGTTGCTAGATTTCCCTTCTCACCACCAGTGCCCGGGGAAGTAACGAAGCTAGAAGCATACTTGATCTAATGTGAATCATAATATTATTTTTAATGAGATGATACTTTATTTCGTAAATAATAAGTAAAATTTATGAGAACAAGATATTCCGAGTTTTTTGTTGATGAAGTTATGCATAGTCTTTTAAGTATCACTCTCTGGTAGCTGATGATACATTCGGCCAACATGTAGTTGTCAACACTTACTTTTTGTTTTGTAATTTATAATTGTTTTATTGTATCATATGGAGATGGAGGCGTGTTACTTATCATGGGTACCACCACTGATTGTTCTTTTTTAAACTTGACAGTATGATGATGACAAAGCCTGTATAAAAGACGTACTGAAGCTGGAAAAGGTAGGATTCTGCGACTTCTGTTTCTCTATCTAATGATGGTATGCTCTGTGTGTGCGCGTCTATACTACATGTATATTTTGAATTATGTTTTCTTATTTTCCAGATCACAGTTGCGTCAACATGGACAATTGAAGACTTCAAGTCCTCTATTGAACCAAGCAGTGGTTCATTTTCAATATCTGACATTAATTTACAGGTACCTAGTTTTTTCTGCTCCTTATTTTGTCTTTGCCTTTATTTTTTTTCTTGCTTCCTAAAGGAATGTCCTTAAAACTCAGAAAAAGACAAAAACAGTCGAGATGGATCCTCCCTCACGTGTAGAAATTCAACTAATTTTATGTGAGACTCCTTGTAACCTGCATCTAGGCTCTCTAGTACATACACAAGTCATCATAAGTAATAGATAAACATTTTCAGAACTCATGTAATCTGCATCTTTATCATTCCCTACACATCCCATCCATCCATAAACCCAGCGCAACTGACCACTATCATCTTTACCGTTCCAAACCAAAGAGGGAAAAAAAGGAACAAATTGAGGGTAGTGTCCATACCAATTTCCATGGGAATCAATACTATACTCTTGTACCATGATGACTCCTGACACTTGAACCATCACTATGGCCAGAACCAAAGGATTGACTACAGCCTTCAGCACGACCATTGCTGTTGCCTCGTACTGAAGCCTCCGTTTGAAAATATCTCTAGTTTGAACAAGTTTCTTTCACCTCCAGTTTGTCTCAATAAAATACAATCAGTTCAAATTGTTAGATCTTTGAAATGTTTTGTTGACCCTGGCCCCTTGAGCAAAACGATTATTTCTTTTGCACTTAATTTGATATGAAAGTTAACTGACCATGTTCTTTTTTTTATTGGTCAAAGTGAACCGTTGAAGCTTACTATTCATGGTTAACATTCAATACTGATGTAGGCCTAAAGTGGTCAACTAAAACTTAAATAGTCTTGGACTAGGTTTAGAAATCTGGAGATAATTAATTGACTCCATAGACAATTGATAAATGACTTGCAGTTTCAATAAACAAACCTTCAATAAAGAGTTTTAAGCATTTGGGCATGTTTATGACCTTGTACCTTGGTGAAAGTTCTCTAATTCTTAGCATATTGGACTTGTCTTTTCATCATTACATTAGCTACCGGACTTCTAAAATATACGTGCTAGGTTCCTATGGGTTTTTAATTTTTTTTCATCTATTCTGGTCTCACTGATTTATAATAAGCTTTTGGTGCATACCTTGGTTGTTTCTGAGTTTAGTGTTTTCTTATAATTGCAGCTTATATGCGAGGACCTTATTGAGAGAGCAAAGGAGAAAGAAGAGAAAGAAGCTAAAAAACGTAAACGTCTTGCCAAAGATTTCACTGATAAACTGAGCACTATTAAGGTCTGTAAGATCTGCAATAACAGCAAGATGAGAGGGTTATTATGTGGTATCATTGAGTGTCCCGGTGGCCAGTAGCATCTGTTGACAACTTTGACCTTTTTTTGTTAATTTTTAGGAAATAAATGCAATGTCGAGTTGGGATGAATCCAAAAGACTTGTTGAGGACAGCTCGGAGTACAGGTATTGTTTTCTCAATTGGACAAGACACGCACTCTAATGGTTTGGATGCTAACTTGGTATCATCTAGAGCATTGAAACATTATGCATTGTTTCCTAACCTACATTTATATTAGGTCCATTGGAGAAGAAAGTGTTTGTCAGGAGATATTTGATGAATATGTTAGTCGCTTGCAAGAGAAAGTCAAGGAAAAGGAGCGTAGGAGGGAGGAGGAAAAGGTGATGGAGTTCTGGATACTTAAATTTTATTGTTGGTATACTTTTCTGTTTATTTAGACATTTGGACAATTATCATGGTCTTGTGGGCCCTAATGTCTTTGAGAAACTGTCCTTTTTGACCTGCTTTGTCTTCAATATGTCGAAGTGAAAGATGCCATTGGCCTCCTCTTCAAAATGTTTTAAAGGATGCTTTAATGTTGTATAGCGATTATCTTCTAATTTGTCTTGAAAGAATTTCCAATAACTTAGTATATTTCTCTGTGCTCGGGGTTTTTGGACCTTTACCCTATGTTTTGTGTTTCCTAGTAGAGATGACATATTTGATGTCGTGTCTGGTAGCCTCTCTTGGAAACACTTGTGCCTGCTTAGTCGAATCTTTGCTTCTTGAAACTTCTTGATTTTGATTCTATTTATTTCTTCATATATATGTGCCCTTGACAGGCCAAAAAGGACAAAGAAAGGGAGAAGGAGAAGAGAAAAGACAGAGAGAGAAGAGAGAGAGAGAGAGAAAAAGAGAAGGATGACAAGGAGAGAGAGAAAGATAGAGAGCGTGAGAAAGAAAAAGACAAGGTGAAAGAACACTCGAAAAAGGATGAAGCAGAAAGTGAGAATATGGATGTCACAGACAGTCATGGTCACAGAGATGACAAGAGGAGGGATAAGGACAAAGAGAGGAAACATAGGAAGCGACATCAGAGTGATGACGTGAGTTCCGATAAGGATGACAAAGAAGAGTCGAAGAAGTCCCGTCGTCATGGCAGTGACCGTAAAAAGTCAAGAAAGGTATTCTGAATTACCGTTCTCTTTCTCATTCTTCTTCGATGATCAGTCGAGTGGAGTAACTTGACAACTTGTTCTCTTTTGTTGCAGCACACATATTCACCTGAATCAGATAGCGAGAGTAGGTACAAAAGACACAAAAGAGAACACAGGGATGGATCTTCTCATAATGGTGGAAACGAGGAGCTTGAAGATGGTGAACTTGGTGAGGATGGGGAGATCCAGTAAACTCAACTGACTGACTTTCTCTCCTGTAAGGAGCTTCTGTACGGCTGCGCCATTGAATCGTATCTTTACAGGATAAATATATTGATTAGCTCTTTGTTATTTGTTTTCTTGCGCTGCTGTCATGTGATATTCAAATTATCCCGACCCGCTATCCAACCAAGAAAATAGTGCTCCAGTTCAAGATGTAACTGCTGCCTTGATGGGGCCTAAAAATTTTCGTAGTTAATTTAAACCGTTTGTAATTTGTTGAGTCGAGTTTAATGCCTTCTTGTGTATTCAAAATGGCTATTGTTTATTTTGTATCTATTAGTACTCAATGAAGTCTTATTTTTAATTTGTCAATCAACCTGCTCACTATGATTTTTATATTTTAACTTGTCAATCATAATGTTTGGCAAAAAAGTCTTCACAATGCTTTTTGGTCTAATTAACCAAAACTCCTTAAGCATGTGTTAAAAGTTTTCAATACATTTTCATTTGAAATATATAAAATGTCCAATTTTTAATTAAAATTTACCAAATCCTTGGAACATATATCCCCACTTTCATTATTTATCATACCCAATTTAAAATGGTATGTTGCCTTTTTAAATGACGAGTACCGTTTTAATTAATTTTATGTTTGTTTCATTTTATGTTTACTTGTATCACATGAAAATTAACGAAAACAAATTTTAACTATATTTGGAGTGAAATTGTGTCCATGACCCAAAACGGCATTTCGTTATAAATGGTTCAGTTACGTATTAAATAATTTTGTGTTTGTTTTACTTTATATTTTCTTGTATTCACATGAAAATGAACGTAGACAAGTTTTCATTAAATTTAGAGTGAAATTGAGATCACGTAATCCAAAAGGGTATGCTCCTGTTTTAAATTGTTGGGTGTCGTTTTAATTAATTTTATATCCGTTTCACTTTATTTCACTCGTATCCATATGAAAATGAACAAATGCAAGTTTTCATTACATTTGTATACTAATATCAT
The DNA here is from genome assembly GCA_903798295.1 of Fraxinus nigra. NCBI lineage: Eukaryota > Viridiplantae > Streptophyta > Magnoliopsida > Lamiales > Oleaceae > Fraxinus > Fraxinus nigra. The sequence continues at coordinate 613 of CAIGRH010251371.1, read as the reverse complement.
ACAAAGTTCACAAGATAATAACAAACACTATTGTTACATGAGCAAACTACACTATAATTAACTTCGAATGAAGGTAAGTAACCTAAATCCATTATTTTTCAAACACTATAATTAACTTCGAATGAAGGTAAGTAACCCAAATCCATTATTTTTCAAATATGGGAGAAGATACACAACAAATTAGTTTTTTTAACTTGTATAAATCTTTTAAGATATTTCAGAGTATGATTGACTAGTTTTAAAGTGAAATCGAGACTCGTTACGACATGCTAACGTTATAAACGGTAGGTGCCATTTAAATTATTATTATGTTTGTCTCACTTATATTTCACTCGTATCCATATGAAAATGAATGAGTGCAAGTTTTTACCACATTTGGATACCAAGGTCGACACAAAAATTCACTCAGTAGTGAACAACAATATTGTTTTGCAAGTAAACTATACTAGACTTCACTTTAAATGAAAGTAAGTAATCTAAATTCCATTATAGTCTAGTTTTAGATAGGGGTGTATGCGGTCCGATTTTTGCGATTTTTGACAATTTTTCAAACCAAACCGTTTAAACCGGTTTGAGAAATACCCAAACCTAAACTAAACAATTTTGAACGGTT
>CAIGRH010251316.1:0-18388 GCA_903798295.1 Fraxinus nigra | reverse complement strand
GTCGTAATCTTTGACGATCTTCGTGATCTTATTCAATTTTCGACCATCTTCGAAATCTTATTCAATCTCCTTGACATTTGCGGCTCTATATCATGCAGTCCAATTGCTGTCATCGCAAATTTCCAAAACCATGTCCAGTTCCTGAATATATCTCCTCTACAATTTTTTACTTTTGCTCCTGGGCTGCAGAAACTAAGCCTCCCTTTCGATTTCTACGGATAAATTCTCATTTTATCACGGAGGCAGCAATATGAAGATGATTTTCGATCAACTGTTGCTAAAAATGTTATGCAATTTCCTCCACCATCATAAATGTTTCAAAAATGCGGGATGTAAGATAATATAATGAGAGTAAGATACGATATTAAACAAAAACAAAAACAAAAAACAAAAAATAAAAAGATTTGAAGAGATGAAAAAAAAAATTTGGGACTGGGGGTTGTTGGAATATCAGTCTAGTGCTATATCTGAGCAAATTTATTATCTGGAAAAAGCAGAAAAATAAAGCATTAAATAGAAAATCTGGTCCTGTAGTTTATTGGGTCATCCGTCAATAGTTTTTGCAGGATGTTGTTGCTTTTGTGCTCCTCTATTGTGAGGTAACCAGATAATACATGGTTCCCAGTCCAATTTGTTGAATCAGCCATCTGTCAGTTTAAAAATTGCTGCTTATCGTTATGGTCAAGGAAGAAATGTAAGTTCCAAGAGGGAGAATCATTGACCAGAGAATAAAATCATATATGGAATGATACATTAGGAGGATGGACAGTATAAATTAGACAAAGCAATAAAGATGAAATATGTTCTAATCATAGATGTTATTGCTGGAGCCATTACTGGCTTTGAAGTGAGTGAGACCAAGAAATATCAAATATGCATTAGAAATAAAAACTTCCGAGGACTTGGATTGGTGACATTAGGCCTAGTTTCTGCATCCACTCATTCTTTTGAAGGCTATACTCTTATTACTTGTGCGTTGTGCCAAAAAATAAAAATAAAAAAAATATGAAGTTTCAAAGGTAAAAGTCACATCCACTTACTCATCTGGAAGTGTTCTTTGTTATACACGAGTATTGTGTATACATAAATGGGTCTTGTATAAAGTATTTAACAATTTGAAAAATTTATTTTGTAGTCGTATCTCTGATCAAAAGTAATAAATATTTGAAAGGTTGATTTTATAATTATACCTTAATCCTTTCTGATGTTGGGGCACAAGACACATGCCTCCTGAATATATATCTTTGACTGTTTTAAGTGGTGATTTGATATTTACATTCCACATATCTTTACCGATTTCATTTTTATTCAAACCTTACATTATCTTGGTCTTCAACTTTATACACTTTGACTGGAAAGATGCTAAATGACCTGTTTATTTGCAGAGTTAGCCATGAATCTATTTTCTGGGTATAGACATGTATATAATTAAGATGTTATGATGTTTAACCAATGCAGGCACTCCTCGTTTTCATTCTTTATGTTCGCTGTACTGCCATTAACCCAGCAGATCCTGGTATTGTGTCAAAATTTGATCCCGAGCTAACAAAGAAAGCAAAGGAAAAGCACAGATCACTTGCACAGGGTCTGCCAATAATATTTGATGAAATGAGTAATGGGGCACATTCTCCTTTATCGTCAGCTTCAAGAAGTTCTAGAGCAGGAGCTAACTCGAGTAAGAGAGGTTCGGTTGAGTCTATGAGAACCACTAGTCAAGTTATATCTCCAAGAAGGAAGTCATCTTGCCATAATTTTGGAGGAATAGTCTGTGTGATGTTTATACATGAAGATTGCTGCAAATCAAATGAGGCAGCTGAACAGGAAGGCACAGGTGAAGATGCCTTGTTCTGCACGTTGTGCAATGCTGAGGTAGCTAATGGATTGCCACAATTTAGTTCTCTAATTACTCGTGTATTTCTCACAATTATGGTCACATAGGTATTTATCCAAAAAATAGAAGGAAAAAAAATCGGAATGACGTGGCTTAGCTTTATTTCTTTATGTTCCATATACAGGGAAGATATGTTCTCTTCCTTATAATGTCATTGGATGCCATCAGCCCCTATAAAGTTCAGCTTATACTGACTTTTGAATAAGCATGGCCACATGTATATAAGAATAAGATAAAGTTTTCATAATTTGATCACAAGATCGATTGCAGTACATGTTGGACATTTTTAATGAAACACCAAACTCGAACTGATAACTATTTTCTTATTAGCATAGCCATATGTATATAAGATCAAGTTAAAGTTTTCATAGCTTGATCACAAGATCGATTGCAGTACCTGTTGGACATTGTTAATTAAACAAAGAACTCGAACTGATAAACTATTTTCTTATTATAATACTCTGAAGACTTTTTGAGCATAAGATAAGTATTTTAGCACCTTGCTGATTCTCAAATCTGAAATCAAAATGCATTCTCTGACTTGTGAAGTTTATCAAGGTATCAGACAAGAGCAAAGAAAAAAAAATACATTGAACAATCCCACCTATTGAAGAAAATTCTGGTACTGCCACTGGATATTGGGCATTTTAAGCACGTGGTGATTCTTCATACTCATGGTTTATGATCGACGTCTTATATCTGTGACAAGTTGACTACCATTACTGAAAACAGTTTTCTTACCTATTCTATAGCAGTTCGCTCTACTTCAGGGCATGTTTAATGTTGTCATATAAAAGTTTTTATGTTGCATTAAGCTCATCTTTAAAGTTGCAAAAAAAAATGAGCTGGCATAGACAGTTGGTTTTGTAGTTTACACTTGTTGGCTTTTTTTCCTTTTATTAAGACCTTCAAAATCTCTATTGAATGTGTTTCACTCCCTGAGAAAAAGTGTCGACTCTCAGAAATACGCATGCCTTGTCCATGCTCACTTATCAATTATGTAAGAGAGAAAGCAATTAGTGAGAGTCACTTATTGTTCGAGTTGTCCAAGATCGTGAAGTGGTAAAAAAAGTTGAATAAAATCAGTATACCAAGAGCCATTAGAGGATGATAATAATTTTAGAGATCTCAAAAGGCAAAGTTATCTGAATTATGTAAAGTAACATGAATGAATGTATTTTGTCTCTTAACATGCACATGATGCGACATTGTTGTCATATTAGTTGCAAGTAGAACTAATGCATGCACTCAAATCCATGTCTTGGTCAGAAACAATACATTGGTAATTGTATCACAGTTTACAATGTTTGTATATGGTTGCTATCTGTCCTTTTTTCCAGACTCAACTTATATTATTGTTTCTTAAAATTAGCATAGGACAGGATTGATGAATACTGGATGAGCTGAGTAGAAGTCATTCTTATTATGGTGCACAGAATTGAGCTGTGAATGAACCAACCTTGAAAATCAAACAAAGAGAATGATTGGAGATTAGGCACTGGATAGGAGTTCTATTTACAGTGAGATTTGCTTTAGAGATCGTTTTAGTTGATTAAGCAGCTTCCTATTTGGGTTGATAAAATATCTATATTAAGCAGCCTTGGCAATGTCTTGTCAACACCTCTCAAATGATTTGACCACCATTATCCAATCGGAGCCTTATGCACTGGGCTGATTCCTCTTCACTGTGTTTCTCTGTATGGTATAGAATAACCAATATTTAGTTTCATATGTTTGGAGGTCCAACACTGTCCAATCTTATATGAACTTATAAACAAGTGTACTTCAGCCTTTTCCTATCACCCTCATGGATCTTTTCAACATATAGCCACTGTTTGGTGGAGTTTAATATCATATTTATAGTAAATTTAATGAAAGTTGATCAAATTTGTGGTTGAAAAGTTGTAGGTCCCATGAAAATATGTGGTTAAAATTAATTGTTGATTTTGATTTAGATTAAAATCTGAATTTTAATCACTAGCAAATAGGGGCATAGTAAATACCTCGTGAGTTAGACAAAAACTGCTGTGTTTTAATAGTGAAGTCTCTTGAAAGTGACATACACTGGTGATGTTTCTGGAAAAAAGACAAGACATTGGAATCTTTGCACATATTTGGACTCTGTAAAATTCTCTTGGCCATTGATTTTCAAGCATCCGAACTTCTTCGATAATTTTTAAATAATCTCCTCTGTGGGTACTATTAAATGGATTGAATATACTCTGTTTTAGACTGAAAGTACTAATCTCATGCAGATGGATGAGGTGAAAAAACGAGTGTAACTTTTGTGATCAAGTTTGCTCTCGGATATCAGTTTGTGTCATTATTTCTAGATGACAACATATTTATGTATACTGTGTTCCAAAACTTTCCTTCTACAAATTCCGTGCAATATTTTTCAACCTAACTCGTATAGCTTGGTGTTGATGACCAAATCTGCTTCTTTGTAGGTATGCAAGTTCAGTAAACATTGTAGAAGTTGCGACAAGTGTGTGGATGGATTCGATCACCATTGTAAGGTAATTGATTCTTATGGTTACATTATGCATCTTTCATGCCTTCTGGTATTCTAGATAATAATTCCTTTAATTAAGGAATCTAACTTCATTATGTTAATTATTCCAGTGGTTGAACAATTGTGTTGGGCGAAAAAATTATGCAACATTTATATCACTGATGGCCATCAGTCTTTTATGGGTACGTTTGGAGGGAAACTGTGGGTAGAATGGTTGTTAAACTTTAGATCCCTTGCTCTGATCTCTCTCTCTCTCTCTCTCTCAGGTTGTTATGGAAGCTGGAGTTGGAATTGCTGTTGTAGTTCGTTGCTTCGTTCATAAGAAGAGCATGGAGGCTGAAATAGTTGATAGACTAGGAAATGGTTTCTCTCATGCCCCATTTGCAGCTGTTGTGGTAATATTACCTCTCTTACTATTTACATCAAAGAGTGTTTTTCCCATTAACAAATAATGCAGAAGTTCTTATCATGATTAGCATTTCATTCTGCAGATTGTATGTACAGCAGTGTCTTTATTGGCTTGCATACCCTTGGGTGAACTTCTCTTTTTCCATTTGATACTGATTAGAAAGGTCTGTACCTTGAGTTTGTTTTCTCTATGATGTACAATTTTTAAGTAATTTCTAATGAACTGGGAATCCAGTTTACTATCTTCAAAGACTTCTGCAGTGAAATATTTCTTTTGGATTTGTACTAAATTATTTACAACGGATTGAATTTTTTAAAAGAGATGCACGGAATAGAGGATTTCTAAATACGAATAGTCGTATACCTTGCCGTGTTGTATCAGGGAATAACAACTTATGAATATGTTGTGGCAATGAGGGCCATGAGCGAGGCACCTGCTGGAGCATCTATGGATTTGGAACTCCCTAATATTACATACTCTCCGTCGGGTTCTGCTACTACCGGCTTCAGTGGTGGAAGTTCATTGGGCTTGCAGTATAAAGGAACATGGTGTACCCCTCCTAGGGTGTTTGTTGATTATCAGGTGAACATTAGTATTACTTTCTGGTTGGATAAGACATACTATAAGCTGTTTATGGATATGCGGAATTCTGAGTGAGTTTGGCGAAGCTTAAATATTAGTAATTTTATAAATTCACTTTTTCTTTCTAAACGTTTCCGGAAAGTAATAACTTTTAACTCTTATGTGCCTTTTAGAATAAGTAACTTATTTCCAGTTTTGATCGATAAAACAAATTATGTACTTTAAACTTAATTGGTTACTTATATATAAAAATTTTAAGCTTAGCTAAACATGCTCTATATGTGGCTGTTTGATTTATTTACTTACCTCTGACTCGTGCACCTGGCTCCAGTTTCATTTAATTACATTTTTTCTGGCTGAACACTCACAATTCTCATATGCTGGTTTTATTACACACCCTGTCAACCTTCTATATGTTTAATGCCTTCCTGCGAACGGTTCTTCTCATGGAAAATTTGACAGTATTGTAAAAAATACTATCTTGTATAGTTGTATTGATCATAATGCAGTCGTTCTTCAAATTTTTTCTTTCTTTCTGCTTTGTGTACTCTATCAAATAGAGTGTGCAAAGGATTGAAATTCTCTGGAAGCTAAATCTTTATTTTCTACAGTGTTGTCCAATTTCTTACTGATTTGCTTTCTGATCATGAACTTTTTGCCAGAAGTTGCAATTTGTGAAGGATAAAGAAAAGTTCACCATCTATTAATTAACATTTACCAATTCTTTTTGACGAGTCCCGTTATTTTTCTTAATTCTGCTATCTTTCTTTGTGATTATTAACTCTAAATTTACATCAATACTAGATTATTGCATAATTGTTCAATCTGCATCTGAACCATGATATCAGGAAGAAGTTGCACCTCAGCTGGGACCTGGAATGGTACCATCTACAGTCGATCCAGATGCTGTTGGATTTGGTGAAAAGGAAAACAGAGCACCGAAAAGACAAGTTCGTATCAGTGCATGGAAGCTTGCAAAACTAGATTCCAATGAGGCCATGAAAGCAGCTGCAAAAGCGAGGGCATCGTCCTCTGTATTGCGTCCTGTTGATAACAATCGTGTGCTGGATTCTGAATTAAGTTCCAGTGAGAATGCGAGTGTTAGAAGCAGCTTGAGCACTGAAACTGGAGGAAACAAAAACTTTAGGAACGAGTTGAAACTCTCTCCTTCGAGAAATTTTCATGCTCCAAGTCAAGGCAGCCGTGATGAATATGAAACTGGCACCCAAAGTGTGAGTAGCTTCAGCAGTCCCAGCCATGTTCATGAATCAGTCACGCTAAGTCCCCTTCCTCAAGCTCATGGTTTGAGCCACTTCGTTACTACTAATTCCGCACCACAAGGTGTGGTTCCTGATCGCCCTGTAACCTCAAGAACCGTTCTCCCGGGAAACAATCCTCCAGTGTTGCACACTTCATTAGGGTTCGATGAAAAGATCATGCAAAAGGGTAGCGCTGCAGACCCATTACTACTCTCTGCTCCTGCCCCAGCTCCAGCTCCAGCTCTGGGTCTGGGTTTGGGTCCAACAACTTCTCTCCTCAGAGATGTTAAAAGGACATCTGTGGTTTGGGACCAAGAAGCTGGAAGGTACGTCTCTGTTCCAGTGTCAGCTTCAGAAGCCCAGAGAAAATCATTTTTACAAGCAGGAGTATTAAACCCTAATACAACACGGAGTAATTATGATAAGAGGCCTGCAGTTCCTCCACGGGATCCTTTGCAGCCACCTGCAGTAAAGCCTCCAGTCCAGCAGTCAGAGAAGCTAACGTACACCGGGGAGTCCATCTTCTTTGGTGGCCCACTCTTGAGTGCTCCAATTAGGGATGGTTCGAGAGCTGAGACAGGCTCAAGTTCAATAGATGGCCAAAATAGGTTGCATTTAAGTTTGCCTCGAGAAACAAGATTCAAGAGGGACTCTACCTCAAACCAGCTTCCAGTCTTTGTTCCTGGGGATTTTGAACCGAATTATCCATCTGGGTCAGGTCTGAATTAGTAAATCTTAATCCCCTAGTATTCATTCTCCAATTATCGGGGTGCAATTGGGGAGTATTAGAAGAAAACCCTCGAGGGAGCAGCTTTTGAACAATCCAGAATCCTTTCCGATCAATTGCAGCCTGCAATGCAACTGAGTGACTAGGTTCTGGCATCTTTTTCTTGATGGCGACTTTCCGATCATTAACACAAAAGTAGTCATTGTAATCAGAAATGATGAATAGGAGATCTACTCCACTTTCCGGGTATAACCTAAATTAATTTCTCTTTTATGTATAAGCGAGCTTCATTCGTAGTCCTAGAAAGGATCAATTCTACCTTATTTGTTGTACTTTGAGCTTGATAGTTGTTTCCCATTAATCCATTGCTCAGTTTGCTTGTTCACAAATCTTGGCTTGGCTTCCCATTTTATCCACCCATTGTTTGATTTTGCATGAACCCAAGAAAAAAACATGGATTCTATTTTCTTGATGCTTTCAGTGAAGGAAATAGTCATCAAACATACTTGTAAACCGTGTTCAGGGGAGTTATTGTCTATCGTCTAGTCGGAGCCCCTAAGAAGAGGCGACTTACCTGGATGTCAGTGCACGCCTCAAATGACTTTGAACCATTGGGAAACACTAATTCATTGAGCTATATTTTAAAAGTCCAAACTATATGATTGAATAAATATCTCTAAATGTTTCGGGATTTGTTACAACCTATAATGCCTAGAAAGTAAGCTCCTCAATTCAAAGCAATGAAACACAAACAGAATTTGCTACAAAAGCCGGTTAATGGGATATCAGTGATTTGGATGAGTTATATCTTAATTATGTGTTAATTATATTTGTTCGATTGAACTCAATGCAAATTGGTGGAATTGAAAGAAATGAACGAAAAATGACAAAAACGAAAGAAATTCAAAGTTTGAGGATCAAAGTGTAAACATAATAGTTGATTCGGACCATAAAATGATGTTTAAAAATCATATATGATCAATTGGAGGTCAATAGAGTGAAATGTAGTTGAAATATTTTCAAAAATCAATTTTCAACCGAAAAAGTTATACTCCGAATTTTTAGTATCAATTTAAGACCCATTTGGGGATGACAATAAGGCGATATGAGACAGGTCGATCATTTACACCCTCGTCCTGTCTGATATTTTTGTTACCTTGTCTTATCTTCATACCTGATTAAAGCGGGACAAGACGGATTCGGGGCGGGACAGGGCAAGTCCCCTGCCCCATTTATTTTTTATTTTTATTTTTATTTATTTTTATATCTTTAGTTAGTAAATATTATTACTTTTTTACTAATTTGTTAAAAATAACTTATATTCTCTTTAAAAATGATGATAAATTTATTATTTTTGTTCGATAAAAANCCCGTCGAGCATTTTTGTTACCGTCCCATCCTCATACTCGATTAAAGCGGGACGGGGCAAAGGCTCCTTTGCCCCATTTATCGCCCTATTTTATTTTTTATTTATTTTAATTTTTGTTTTTATTTTTTTATGTCTTTAATTAGCAAATACTATTACTTATTTACTAATTTGTTGAAAACAACTTATATTCTCTTTAAAAATGATGATAAATTTATTATTTTTGTTCGATAAAAAACTTAAATTTGGAATTAACTTTAAACGGGGGGTAACGAGGCGGGGACTATGTTTCTCGTACCCGTCCCGTACTCGTTTCGGGGTAACGACCCTCCCCCCGTTTACCTGGTTAGACAGGTAATCCCTGCCCCATTTGGGGGCGGAGCCCACCTGTATCGGGTTAAGCAAAATTTTTTGCCATCTCTAGACCCATTTTTCATATAGCAAACGTTCGATTAGAAGAATTGTAGCTCTTTGAGTTATCTTTCCAATGTATTTTGAATCACCTCGATCGGATTTTGGAAGAGAAAGTTATGGCTAAAATATCGAAAGCTGTGTAAAGATGAAACGACGTAATACACTAATTTTCAAGACCTGAAAGCCATTTGGATCAATGGCGCGTACGGTGGTTATACTTGTGCGCGTGTGGGGGCTATTTCTGCATATGAATCAATTGTTTCCTTTCATGATTCAAACTCTTTTTGCAACCCAAATTGGACGCAGTCTTGATCTATTTTCTAGCGCTTATAAATACAAACACAATGGCTACACATTGAAAAAACTCTCTTGTCTATTCATACATAATAATATTATCAAATTCATCAAGAACAAAGGGTCAATTGCTATATTTTGATAGAGGAGATCAAACTCTAGCAAGAAATTGAAACCTATTGCATCAAGATTTTGAAAAATTCAACTTTGGAATTGAAGATCAACATCTTTAGCATTCTATCATGATCCGAGTGATATTTGTCTATGATTCTTCTTGTAATTTATATATTAATATGTTAGGCAAGATTCGTTTTTGTATTAGGTGAAGATAAATCCTACTGTTTATTTGTTTTAATTCAAGACCAGTAATTTAATTTAATTATTGTGTTTCTTAATTAATTTCACATACTCATTGCATTATTTAATTGTTTGGCCACTAATTAAATAATTTGTTTTTTGTTGTAGAGTTGTGAGACTCGCGATAAGTTTAGAACTCGACAAGATTAACACATGTGCCATAGATGTTAGGAATAACATTTATCACGTGTGTAATCATATAGATAATCTAAAATTTAATGTATTCTAATCATTTGAATTCGGATTATGAATAGATTTTAGTCATGATTACGATATATTTAATTTGTCTTGAAAAAAAAAATTATATATTATAGTTTTATCAATTGTCAAGAACGTACGAATGAAAACTTAATTATAAATCAAGAATTGAAATAGATAATAATAGACGGATTCAAAATCCAATGCAAATCATCTATAAATTGAAAAAAAAAATCACATTTTTACAGTTTTCTTAGATTAATTTAGCATAAATCAAATCAAATCAAAATCCCTTTTGTTTACACAATTCGAATTCCATATGAAATTTGAAAATTTGAATTGAATGTATTTTCTGTAGGACGTCAATCTCTACAAACTAAAGAGAATTTGTTATAAAGGCCGGCTAACAGGGCATTTGGTTTGTCAAATTATTAACTAAAGTTTTCGTCGTATTTCAATCTTCACAGGAAAAAAAAAGTGGGAAAGAAAACTTTGAAAACGACAAAAAAAATAGAGAGAATTTGTCTCCTGTTTTTGACAATTAACAAGACGTTGTTTACCGAGTCCATAGATTGTGACTCACTGAGTGGTCAAAGTCAACACGTAGACTTTATTGTCGCCCACATAATGTAATGTAATACAAAATGCACCGTCACTATAGGGAAGGTGTATAATTGGGTTAATTACACTAATTGTAACTAAACTTTACTCTTAGTGTTACTTGTACATCTAAACTCTAAATTCTTTTAGTTATGTCACCATAACATGTTGTTAGTTCGTTTATGTAACCTATTAGATGAGATTACGTTGACTTAATCGAACTTTACCATTAATGTTATGTATACCACAACTTATTTCAGCTTCATCACCACAGTAGTGAGTCAAATATGGGAGACCACTACACGGTATGGATTTCAACCATTTGTCATATTCTTAGACGAACCGAGCTTGGCTACCAGGGCCATTTTACCAGGTCTTTTACAGGCCATCTCACATACATGGAGGGAGGGGGTGGGTTTTTTTAATGAGGTGGGTCCGCATCAGACCCACCTCATTGTGACATTCATTTAGGTTTTATTTGTTCTATACATTATTTTATTAATTTAAAATTGGGTCAATTGTATGCCTCTTTCAATTGCACATCTTGTTCGTAGTGATATTTCATCAATATAGTCTCCAGATGATTAAGCCCCTATTTGTTTCAAATCAAAGTCAACAATTAATTTTAACTACATATTACATATGATTCACAACTTTTTAATTACATAATTGATAATTTTTTAAAAAAATATACTAAAAACTCGATTTTAATATCCATCAAACATGGGCTAAAAAAAAGTAAAATATCATATTATGATAAAAGAAAAAAAAAAAAAAACCTAAATTTCGTAATTTTACCAAAATTTAGTCAAGGACATTTCTTCCGCCAAAACTGGACCTTAAATTCGTAAACTCTAATTTAGAAGAAACATAGGGATTTTGGTTTATTATAAAACGAAAAAAAGGAAAATTAACATATTGAGGTCCTAGTTGCTACATTTCAATAGGTTGGGGACCCTAACTGTAATTTTCCCTAATGAAATATTCTAGTCTAAACCGATCTTTAACTAAAAACAATAGATTGCCACTCATAAAAGGGATCGATAAACCCGTAGACTTTTATGCTTGCCCACAAAAATAAATGCACTAATAGCCAATAGGCGGTAGGGCGGTGGGGGTGGGTGGGGTGGAGGTGGGTTGGTACACATGGTCTGAGGTATAACCATAGACCATTCCTTCTTTAAGGAAAAGACTAAAGAAATTCAAATTCTAATGGCCTAGGAAAAAAACAAGAGGCTATAATTTAATATATATGATATAGAATACTATATATATTCAAGTTCATAGCAGGACTCAACATTCAGACAAGAAGTTAAAGAATTGTGATCCTATATTGTATTTGTTGCTGTCAAACCTCAATATTCCCAAACATTCTTATTATCACAGAAAAAATGAGTGTAGAAGTGTTGGATGGTGCCACCATTGTGAACTTCGTGCACGACGAAGAAGCGTTCAATGCATCAGTTCATGCCCGTTTTATGGAACTCGATACAAACCATGATGGCCTTCTTTCATATGACGAGATGTTAGCTGAGTTACGGAGTTTGAGAGTCTTCGAATGCCACTTTGGTGTTGATGTCAAGACTGATCCAGACGAGGCGTCTCAGGTGTACAATGCAATGCTTGTGCAGTTTGATCATGACTTAAATGGGACGGTAGACTTGCAAGAATTCAAAGAAGAGAGCAAGAGAATGATGTTAGGGATAGCAAATGGATTAGGGTTCTTGCCCGTTCAAATGGTGTTGGAAGAAGGCAGCTTTCTCAAGAATGCAGTAGAAAGGGAATTAACCAAACTAGCTGCAGCCTAAATCAATCAATTTGAGATTCAGATTCCCTTTAGAAATATGTAATAATGTCATCAACACACACAGACACGTGTTTGTGTGTGTGTGTTAAAATTGTTTGCTTCAAGTTTTTCCAATAATCATTGATTCCATATTGCAACAAAATTGCCCTTACTAAAACGACGATGTACTACACAAACAGACAAGATTTTAACTTCTCTTTTACTTTTTAAAGTTATCTAATACTGTACAACACAAACTACCAAATGTGTCATAAATGTTTCCGAGGATGTGTTTTTTCATCAGGCAAACAAAGACATTTTCTTAGGTGAAGAACAGTAATTCAAGTAAGATGCAAGTATGAAATGGAGAGCGAGTAGAGAAAAATAAACAAATCAACTCAATCTATCGAATGACTATTTCGGAAAAAAAAAAAAGGCTCATTAATCTAAGAACAAAAAAAATAGCAGGAGGATATCCTTTAACTACTAAAACACTTTAGTTCAAGAAAAGGATTAACATACAAGAATAACATCAAAACATTTCTTCCCTCTTTACATCCCAACTTCAAGTAATTATTACTGTAACAAATATGGATTGGAAACTGAAAAGTATCAAGTACCATCCATGGGAATATCATTACCATTACTGATGTTTGTGTTTGCGCTGAATGTACTTTCATGCGGGGTGCTATTTCGAGTCTGCCCAGCTCCAAAGCTGAACTGGTGAGGAACGTCAAATGAGGGCCGTGAAAAAATTGTGGTAGTACTAATGTTATGGAAAGAAGGAACACCAACCATTGGATCATTAGGCTTTGGAAATCCAAAGCTGAAGGACGGTGGATTGGAAGGTGAGAAGCTTGGCAAGGAAATACCGCTTGTTTCCATTGAACCAAAAACTTTTTGTTCGTACTCTTGTAATTGCTCGTAGATCGCTACAATTTATCAAAAACAAAAAGAATGTCAGGTATGGTACCGTACTAGTCGAAAACTACACATATGATCACCATGTTTGCAGCTTTAATCATAAATGGGCTATGTAGATAAGTGAGGAATGAAGATATTGATCCTTTCTTTAATTTCATCCTTTCTTTAATTTATCCTCTCACCTTCATTTGTTATCATATTGATGAGGAATGAAGATAAGAATATCTTCAGCAAAGTAGGAATAAAGATAGTTCAAGTTAGATTAGCTTATTTTAGCTTTCTAAGTTGACTAGAACTAGGATTATATGTTATAGATTTTCTAGTTTGACTTAAATTAGGCATTATTTCCTTCATTTTTTTTTTATTTTTATTTTTTGAAATTAGGTTTGCTTAAACTCAATGTAAAGAGAGTCATTCATTGTAATACTTAGCCCCAGCCTAGTATTGATTTAAATTAGAATTTAATCTTAGTCAAAGTCAAACAATCAATATTAACCACGTATTTATGGGTCCCACAACTTTTTAACTACACATTTCAAAAGCTTTTATCAATATTTATTAAAAATCTAATTTTAATCATCACCAAATAAGGGTTTAGACTTGATTATTGAATAAACTCATATTTCTCCATATAATTTTTTTGGATTTTCTCCCCTTTCTTCTCCCTTTCAATCCCTTTCTTCTCAAGTCTCATTCTTGTTCGTTGCATCCTACATCAATTTGGTATCAGAGAGCAAATCGTTTTCCTTAGACCAAAACAAGTTTCGTGAAGTTTGTTTACTGAATTGTTTCCAATTCTCGTTTACTGTTTTATAGCTTAGTCACAGAAAAAATTCCTCCCGATGAAACTGTTGCACTGCCCGCTTCAGTTAGTGTATTAGAGTAGCTTCTGTTCTTTATAGTTGGAAAAAAAAATCGTAGCAGTTCTTGTTTCTCTTAGTTAACCAAAAATAAATAAATAAAAAATAGCATTTTGCTTTGTTGATTTTATTTTATTTTTTTTTATGTTTGCCAAAAAAGAAGTAAATAAATGTACTTATAAATCACTTCGAGATAAGTTTAGCCCCCAAAATGTTGCGGCATGTAGTCCTTCCACCTCATGTCACTATCTTCACCTATATCCCATAACCTACAAAAACTCTATCCTCAAAATTTATTTGTTTCTCACCCCAACAGTTCCATTGCCTCATTCAATGAAGTTGAACCTCTTCGGTACTTCATTGTCAAATAACCGTAAGATCTATCAACCCTTGTCGCATGGTTAAACTCTCACCAGTAATTACCTTATAATCCTTGCACAAATTCCTATCCACCGTCCATAGTAAGAATCAAGTACCTTTGACAAAACTTCCAATCATTTCTAAAAGTTACAAAGAGTCCAATTTTAAGCACGTATTCACTAACACCAAATCATAAGCAAAAATTCCAAAATAGTACGCCAATATTAGTTCATTTTGATCCCCAGAGCAAAAATTTGGTGTAGCCTTTCATGTCATGAGTTTACTTTCCCCACATGATCCTGAAATTACTCCCAACAAAGATCTTATCTTGACAAGGGTTTGCATGAATCAACCCATTCATGTCATCTAAAAATTATTGATTTGTTGTCTTATCTAATCCTATTCATGGAGCACGTGAGCTAATAAAACTAATACTCTTCTCCTAAAAGAAGTCTAACTAATGTTACAAAATATTAAATATTTATTAGTGGTTTCCCCAGAGTTTCATTAGTTACATTCCAAAATGACTTACCATTAAAACTATTATATAAACAAGATTGCACATTGAGCTCAACTCCGGGCTCTACAAAGTGTTTAGGTAGGACATGGCTATAACGTCTACATATTAACTTGTACAACAAACTCATTGTTGATTTAGACATACAATATATATTATATATATGGGAACATTACCTGCCGTAAAATATCAAAATAGAGAAACAGAGTGATGAAAAAAAAAAAAGGTTATTAAAGATTATTAGGTTATAGAATAGTAATCATAAGAGCATTGGGTAAACGTGATTGCAAGGGGCAGTTGGGCAGCTAAAGCATGTTTCATTAAACATATTATTAATTAGCAATTATTGAAATTCGCAATAACAAGAAGCATAATTCCTTCAATTTGGAGGTTAGAGGGAAAAAAACACTATAGCATCCATCCTTACAAGAAGCCAAGATCAAATAGATTACCCACCCGTTTATCATCAAATAAACGAAGTGTGAAATATTTTGATAAATGCAACAGTTTTCATTAAATACATGACCACTAAATCATGAAAGTTGCAATAAACAAGCATCCAAGTCATGCCGCGGAAGTAATTAGCAAACAAGCATCCTAGTAATTAACAAGAAATTAAGATTAGGCAAGTGATGATTGACTGATTCAGATAAAGACACGAGAGAGATCATTTTCCCTGCCTAAAATTTCATGTCATTTAGCTTTCCAAATCGAATACAATCAGCTTTATTATACTCCTCACATGAATGCCGCTGTTCTGACATCATGAACTAAACAAGTTAAGGGTCCAATCACAAGTCAAAAACTTTAAAAAGAACTTAAACAGAATAACAAGAAACATTCAGAAGTCCAAAATCCCGGATCCAAATGGCAGTATGCTCCAGTGGAATCGAATATAGCACTCCTTGCCCGTGTTCAGCTAGGCAATCTATCCATGCCTTTGGCCAAGTTACATACCCCAGGCATAACCAAAACAATTATGTAGAGATCACAATTCAGGTATTGTTAGAAAACTTACACATGCTCTCTGTCAGGAAGTTTTGTTTATAAATGATAAATCAATTGTTTATTTGATACATTACTGTCATATGCTAACTTCTATTTTATAAAATGGAAATTTTATTAGTTCCCCCAATGAGTTTCCAAAATTTAGTGAAGCATTTCAAGTCTTTCCTGGCGATGTGCACTAATTACTAATCTCTCTTTGATCGATAAGGTGCGATATTTTGTCAACTAGGGAACACGAAAGGCAGATGCAGATCATTGGGAAACCTACAGCAATGCCTTAACACTCAGTACCCCCCTTTCCTCCCTGCTTTTGATCTGGTTTGACATTCAATTCTTCTTAGGAACAAATACAATTTTGACTATTGAGTCAGCCCCACTGTTTGGCTACCCTAAAATTTCTTTTCTTTCATTGCTTAATAATGAACACTGGCATAGCAATTTCTAAAACTTTAAACTCCAATAATTCACATCTCATAATCTGAAGTGCAAAAAATAAAAAATCCCATTCATCGCTAACACTTGTAATGCCACATCAAAGAACGGTAAAATTCATTCTATCACATTAATAATCTTGTTCAGCACTTCTAGCAACACTTATATGTGGAAATCTCATAATAGATAATTAAAGCTCACATAGCTAACAATTAACATAAAAAATCAGTTAAAGCAGAAATAGCATAAACCTTGATTTATTTCAACTGAAGGTCTTCGCTCTTTAACCCACTGGTAACTCTCTGAAAGTTTCCAACCTTTGTTTTTCATCAAAAAGGCGATTACAATAGCAGGGGACCTGTCAAAATGGCATGAAAACATTTTTATAGTATTCAGTTACGATCTTTAGATACATTAAGTTGGCTGATAATAATGAAAAAACTATTGTGAAGCCAACAGTAATTTGGCAAAGAGGACTTTTTCATTGGGGGGTGGTAACAATATCATATACCAATCTGGTGCTTAATTTCACTTGGTAGATTAACCATATTAATTAATGTCTGTAACATAAAGCAACTACCGAACGGAACAGGAAAGACACCCAATACCAAATCTGAATGGAAAAACTAATTAATAAAGTATTTTAAACAAAACACAATTACTAAAGCAAAAAGGTGAAAAGAAGAGAAACCTCCATTTTGTGGCAAAGCTCTTTACCTGTTTTTCCCTGACATACAGTGCACAAGAACGCGAGCTCCATCTTTTTCACATTGTTCTGTGGGTCAGCATAATCAACACAATAAGCTCCAAACAGAAATTTCTAATTAAATCACGATTGACTAGTTAAGTCCTGTAATACTAATTAAATAAAAAAGGTAATGACAGGTCAACCACTCAATAGGTTGATGACCTATTTTATATGCCATGTATAGTGTCATTATAAAGATTATAAATCCAAAACAAACCAAACCAATGCAATTCCATTTACCATATTAGGGTGTCATACTGATGCCAAGTGTAATAAAGATTTTGCTTCTTTCAGTTGTAGGAAAGAGTAAAGAAAAAAAAGGTGGGGATCAAAGGAGAAACGAGATGATTAAATTGTCAATCCCCACTTATTTGAAATTGCATAATGCACAAGCCAACCACCTCCGAGAAGGATCAAGCCATCTTGTTAACAGAGGACACTCAACAAACTATTGAGATTGGACTCACTATGTTAATGTGCAGAGATGTTGAAGAGAGTATTTATGGCCTTGTCTGGGCACAATTTTATCCCAAGATAATTGATTTTCGCATCACATCAGTGGCCCCCACCTGCAATCTTGTAAACCAGCTTTCAAGGTACAAATTGAGGAAAAGGTCTTTTTAACCCACATTTTCAAAGTATGCGCATTATTTGAAAGGATAGTGATAAAAGGGTACAATTGACAATGCAAGGTAAAAGGCAATGAATGCTACAAAGTTTTAGCACGTGAATGTCAAGTTATCAGGAATAAAAAAATGAAAGTTAAACGTTCAACGGTCAAGAATATGATTAAAATTTTAAAACAAATTCGCCCAGACGGGCTATGTAGATAAGTGAAAAAAAATAGCTCCCAAGAAATCTAGGCCTCTTCATGCGGACCTTAATGTTCAATGTGATCTTGAAAGTGGGCGGGTGGTTGTGAGATTGTCTCAAAATCAAGGTGATGGCACGTTTTGGTGGCAGTCTTGGCATTGGGATATGTGTCAATGGTGTGGTAATAATGAGTGGATCAGATGTGCAAGAAATAGAAAGGAAGGTCACTGAAATGGGCAATGGGAGATTGCAAATGGGTTTTATTTTGAGACATACATCAATAAGATTCAGGTTCAACACCACTGAAGAGGTACTTCACGGAAAAAAA
>CAIGRH010251305.1:0-14936 GCA_903798295.1 Fraxinus nigra | reverse complement strand
GGCAATCACTAATTTGACCAAAAAGATTGAACAGCTTTACATTTACGAAAGAGTAATTTTAACTTTTGAGAAAGTAACATACAAGTTCCTGGACAACTCAATTGTTGTACCTTGCGCCATAAAGAAATGTGCACACTTTAAATGAATAGGTAACTATGGGATTCGAATTCAGGTATTTTGTTGGGTTATGATTTTAATTTAGGCAATTAGCTGTTTCGTTATGATGATAATATTTTGTGGTCTGCACGCATTAGCCCCCGTTTGGTTTTGCTTAACATCATTTTGATAAACATCCATGGATGGTGTGATTGAAAAGTTGTGGCAGCCATTAAATATTTTATTAAAATTAATCGTGACTTCCACTTAAATTTTTATCAACTGCCCACTGCTATCGTGCGCCAGATGCATACAGAGGACATTAGCTCTCAGTTCCCAAAAAGCGAACAGCTTGAGCTGTGCATCGAAGCACCTGCCGGTCGGATCAGCAGCTTACAACGCGCTAACATATTCCAGACGCATCCAGCGCATTTTAGCACGCAACCACGTCTCAAAAACTCATAATCTCTAATGATTACGAAGTAAAAAAAAAAATCTTAATAACTTTTCAATCAAATTCAGAGAATTTTTAAGAAACTCTCGATCGAAATGTGAAAAAAAGATTGATTAGAAATTGCAAAATCGGAGGAATTGAATATGAAAAGTACCTTTCTATAAGTTGTTCCATCTTCTTCAACGATCCAACCAGCTTCATTACACAGAGCTTTGAGAACCTCGTTGTTATCACAGTGTTTGGGGAGCTTGTAATTACCGTACATCCTCAAGCCTGCGAAGATCTTGGCGGCGATTGCCCTCCGGCGCCGCTCCCTCCGCTTGTTGTTCTCCCTCTCCTTCCATGTCGGCAGTCTCGTCCCTGAAGTCATCGCTACAGACAGCTTCGTCCAACCCTCTGCAGCGGAAACTAAATCGAACCGGACAGGAATAAAAAAGAACCGGATTGAGTGGACGGGCTTCGATTGGGATAGTAAGGGAGACTTGATATGGAAAGGGAAGAAGCGTGGTGGCTAAATCCTAAAGCTAGATTTGTGGCAGGACAGTTTTACCACTAAAAAGAATATAAATTACGAGGCTACCACTGATTTTGTCTTCTTTATTTTCCTAAATATTCTGTGTTTTTAATGTCCTGAAAATGCGGGTCGGTGCACGTGTTTAGTAATAATTTATTTATTTTTGTCTTACTCACTCCTAAATTATTGAGTTTGATCCTCGAGTGTCCCATGTCTGTTTTATGTGCAAACAAGTGCATCTGATTTCGACATTGTATGTTGGTGAGTTTAAGGATTTCATAAGACAAGAAAAAAAAGGAAAAGGAATTAAAATACATGTTAAAATCAATTGTTTTATTTTATTGAATTTTAACTCCATCCACTTTAAGTATTTTACAATAGAATAACTATAATTTAGTATTCGATAAATTAATAGCCCTAAAGATGTGGACATTTTTTCTTTTCTTTTTTTATACAAAAAGTGTGAACATGTTTTGTAGGTAATTTCAACCACCGTTTTTCTACCACCGACTAATTTCTTCTACTAACATTTAAATCAAACACAATTACCAAGAAATTAATATTGTTCTTCTTCGTCGAAATTCCATTCCATCGGGATGTTTCAAGTCTATAAACTTTCTTATTTTCTCTTACATCTATAATTCTCATCGCGAATTCAATTTTACGAGAGTTTTTATCAAAATTCAATTAATACATTGAGATCGCTCACTATATCTTGATTTCAGGATGCTAATAATTTTGGCAGATGACAAATTTTGTTTTAAATAGATTTTGTAAGTGCCTACTTTTATATTTATCATTTTGTCATCGATCACTATTCCGATTATAACTTCCTCCTCTTCTAAAATATTTGTTATGTACTATATAGAAAATCACAAGGTAAAAACGTCAAATATCACATGCAAAACAAAGTAAAAGTTTTGGAACTATAATTCAATAATTTTTACTATAAATTCGAACTTTGACCTCTACCTTTTTTGAATCAATATGAGGTCGAGGTTTAAAATATTCATAAAGTTTTGTTATTTGGAAACTATATGCATATTGAGATTAAAATTTAACATAAAATGGTTGCTAACGACATGTCCAACGCGTGCGACGATAATCCATTACATCAAACATCAACATCCCACGATGCCGTTCGTCAACGTATGTGCATCACTTTTTTTTCTTGAATAAGTAAAAGTTTTTTCCGAACAATTTTTTTGAGTTTTGACGCATTTTTTGGTACTCGCAATACTTCATTGCATCACATAGGTTTTTTTTTTTTTTTTTTAATAAACAAACCAATAAGAGTGAGAATTTTGTGTGATACTAGTTGAAACTCATCATAAGTTGTCTTTGCTAATCATTCTATTTCCACAAGGGATTGATTGGAAGATCAAATAAAGGTACAACACATGGAGTCACATTTCCTATTTGATTCAAGTCTTCAAGATCTCTACCTTATAAACGGGGCTCTAGCTTTGAACTTAGGGTGTGTTTGAACCACATTATTTTGGAAAAAATATATTNTTTTTTTTTTTTTTTTCATCAACAAACCAATAAGAGTGAGAATTTTGTGTGATACTAGTTGAAACTCATCATAAGTTGTCTTTGCTAATCATTCTATTTCCACAAGGGATTGATTGGAAGATCAAATAAAGGTACAACACATGGAGTCACATTTCCTATTTGATTCAAGTCTTCAAGATCTCTACCTTATAAACGGGGCTCTAGCTTTGAACTTAGGGTGTGTTTGAACCACATTATTTTGGAAAAAATATATTTTGGAATAGTAGATTGATGGAGAATGTGTGCTTGAAAAAGAAAGAAAAATTATTGATGTGATGGAAAATATTATTTTATTGAAAAAATATGATTGAAAATGAGTAGAAGAATGAAAATGAAAATTTTAATGTGTAACAAACAAAGATGGGCTAGTTCAAACGTTCAAGGAGTACTAATAATGCAAATGTTGCAATTAAAAGAATTAGCATTTTGGTTCCCATGTAAAAGAAAAATAACAAATTATAATTACATAATATAAAATAGCATGAACAAATGCCTACTTATAACCTAATAATAGGGTTCTTAAACTATCTCTTATTCAAATTTTGATTTTATATAAAATAACTTCTTCCATATAAAAAATAGTTCTTATCACATTTCTAATATGCAAATTAGTGTTCTTAAAAGTAAAAAATAAAAGGAAAGAAAGAAAAAGGAGTAAATGGGGACAATATCTAACCATCCAATCTTCTCCACGTGCTTTAACAGTAATCAATTATCGATAATACAAGGAACGTGTTTGGTTTAGCTTATAAGTAAATATTTTTTCTTGTCTTGCTCATAGGTGAAAAATAAAAAAATTATCTTTGAGTAAAACAACATTTACTATCAAAATAAGTAATTTTTTTGAGTAAAAAAGGGGTTAAATTCACCGATGTGGCCATCTAACTTAAACTCGGTGTCCATGTGGCCACCAAACTTGATTTTGTTTCACCGTGGTTATTCAATTTTATATTAATGTCACCATGACCACCTAATTTGATTTAATTTCATATAATGTTTCACTATAACCATCCAATTTCATATAACATTTTATCATGATCATTCAACTTCTTTTTACAATTTTCATTAATTTTAAAAGAGGTAAAATAGTAATTTTGCATTATATATATAAAAGAGTTTTTAAAAAAAATTAAATAAAAACTTATTTTAAAAAAAACTTAAAGGTTTATTTTAAAATAAGTTTTATTTAGTTTAATTTTTTTTAAAGAACATTTTTTTTTATTTTTCTAAGTAATTTTTTTTAAATATGTTTTTATTTTTATTTTTTTTTTCTAAGCAACTTTTTATTTTATTATTTTATTGTTTTAATTAACTTTTTAAAATAAGTTTTACTTTATTTTTTAAAAATAAGTTTTTGTTTTAATTTCTTAAATTTTATTTTATATATCTAATGCAAATTTACCGTTTTACATCTTCTAAAATTAATGAAAATGGTAAAAAAAAAAGTTGAGTGACCATGGTGAAATGTTATATGAAGTTAGATGGCCATAGTCAAACGTTATATGAAATTGGATGGCCTTTGTGAAATAAAACCAAGTTGGGTGGTCATGCGGACACCAAGTTTAAAGTTGGGTGGCCTCCAATGAATTTAACCCCTAAAAAAACACTTATTTACCTTTGATCATGTTTCTGTCTCTATTTGACCCTCATTTTTTAAAAATACATTTGCTCGTAATCTATTTTATTTTTATTTTTTAATCACACACTTTCTAGAAAATCATTATTCCAAAAAATATTTTTTTTTCCAAAAAATTGATCTCAAATAGGGGCTTTACTAGTAAATCTTTTGACATTGCCAAATAATTTTAAACATATCTTAAAGGATTAAATGTCGGACTCATTACAACTAGAGATTGTATTTTAAAAACTCGTCTAAAGATTGAAGCATTTACAAACATTGAACACTTGTTTAATCCTCATTATATATAAAATATATTTTTCTCTATCTTCTTTTCAACCACACATTTTTCATTAAAATAATATTAAATATAAACCTTAAAAAAATTTATTACTTTTTAATCACATATTCTCCATCAATCTACTATTCCAAAATGCATTTTCGAAAGAAAATGGGGCTCAATTTCAAACATACCCTGAACCAAATAAACTTTTAGAGTCCTATGATAGGCCAAATTTCATAAAATTCTCCATTTTTTTAGTTGAATCATATGATCTAATTCGATTTTATACTATTGCTAAAATTACGATTTCAGGAAAAGAGAGAAGGGTGGGGGGTCTAAAATTCGAAATCCTTTTAGGATTCATATTTAACTAACCACAAATTATGGGCTGTTTGTTTCATTTTGTAAATTCCAAGGGTATCTAAGCAACATACTTCATAATCGTATCACTGTTAAATCTTTTAGAATTGTTTATTAACATTGTGGAAGTCTCGCTTCCTACGCACCTCCATTGCCGATATAAATTCAAACCGGAATGTACCAACAAAGACACAATAGTTGCAGACCCTGAAAACTTTCCGGCGGTATTCATTTGATCTCTATGATATGTATCTGCATGCATGTGAAACGTGTTTGTATTATATTCGATGCTTTTGCTTGAAGAGACATAGAGTCACTACTCTTAACGACTTTGATATATGTAAGTCATTGAATTTTCTTTTTGGTATCGGGTATAAATGCAGGGAATTTTTATTGCCGAGAGGCTTTTGATTGGGGGAATTTTGCTTTTGTTATCCATTTAGGTTTTCTCCATTTTCCAATTTTTCTAATAAAAGAATTGGATTTTGAGGAGTTTCAAATGGAATTTGAGGTGGGAAAGTTGGGAACTTATTGGAATTGAAGGGATTTTGGTGAAAAATAAGAATCGGGTTTGACACAACATCTACGATTTACGAATTAAGCCTTGTTCAAACGATGAATTATTGGAGCAACTGAAGTCTTCACTTATGTTTTGGGAGAACCTAGTACTTGATGTCGGTCGAGATTTAGATCAGTCTAATTCATTGCAGGGGTTGGATGAATCTACAAAGTGTACAAATAGCCCCTCTGTACTAAATGTTGATGTTTGGTCGAAGATTTCTGGGATTGATATGAATGCTGAGCTGAACACCAGCAATTTTCCGGAAGTTTCTCTTGAGACAACAACCAATGTGCGACCGGGGTTAATGATGTATTATGGGAACAGTTTCTTACGGAAAATCCTGGTTCTACTGAAGGTACAGATGACAGTAAAAATGAACAACAACCGGTTGATCCGGAGAAACATTGGTGGAATGCGAGGAGTGTGAATAATCTTGTTGAACCGTCAGGACATCTAACCCTTACAGAAAGAACTTGACATTAGTAGGTTCTGTGCTTATTCTTTTGCTGATTGTGCATTTTGCTTCCAAGGTAGGTTGTATATATAGAGTTGATTCAATATGGTAGTAGATAAGATTTCATATACCCGTTGCACCATTCTTGTGTATTGTAAGAGTTTCACAACTTTAGTAGTGTTTGTTTATATGTGATCATTACTGTCGTTTTTTATGTTTGAGACGTATGGTCTTTTAGTAACTGAGTGCGTGATGTGAATGACATTGCTTGATAAATGCCTTGAGAGTGTATGGTCCAAGTGCTATATGTTTAATTCAACTACAAGGATGAGGCATTGGGCACTATGCCTTATCTTCTTTATTCGTGTTCAAACAACTTGTTGAGAACAGAATATGAAAACAGAAAAGAAGTGAAAGAACTCGAGAGCTTTATTCTTTGAATTGAACATAATGAATTAAAAATAAAATACAAAACGTCTTCTAGTATTTATACTACAGAAATTGTAACTAACAGGAATAACAGAACTAACATGAATAATAGAAAATTAATAACTGTATAACAGAACTAACATGAATATATGTATATTTATAATGCTCATCTTGCGCAAATTATGATGGAAAGGTAGTGATTCGAGAGGTTTTGTAAATATATCTGCTAGTCGTAATCTTGAGGAATGTGAAAAAGCTTGATAACATTTTGCTGCAGTTTTTCTCTAACAAGATGGCAATCTATTTGAATATGTTTAGTCCTCTCATGATGTACTGGGTTGGTTGCAATGGACAGAGCTGACTTGCTATCAATGTAAAGCATAGTTGGCTGAGAATAATCAACGCTAAGATCTTGAAGAGCATAGAGTAACTACTAAAAAAAGGGTGAATCGCTTCCTTGACGGCCCCCACATGCCCTGCCCTGCCCTGAGCCTTGGTGAAAGAGGTAAATCGCATGTTATGCCTCTAAGGGTACAGGGTGGTAGGCTGCTTGTACACTTGTACTTACCTAATAGCCAAATCCTTATTTCAGGATTCGAACCCCTGACGCAGCAGCCTCAAGCAAAGTTGGAGTTTTTCTACCTTCCCCTTTTACCACTTGGAGATGTGCCCTGGGGGTGCATAGAGTAACAACTAGATTTCACATGTGGTGGCTGCAAGAGCCCTATATTCTGCTTCTGCAGATGATTGGATAACTGTGGCTCGTTTCTTTGATTTCCACGAGATTAATGCGTCTCCTAGAAAAATTGCATAACCTGTAACACTTCTACTGGTGTCTAAATAGCCCGCCCAATCACTATCAGATAAAGCTTTCAACTTTAAATCTGAGGATGAGGAGAATAATAACCTATGACCCGATGTTTCCTTTCAGTATCTAAGCACGCGGATTGCAGGTTTAGCAAGGAACTGGCTAAGAACCTGAACAGAATATGCCAAGTTATGCCTTGTAATTGTCAAATATAGTAATCTGCCAATTAACCTTCTGTAACCCGAGACATCCTCATAAAGATTGGAATAATCTGCACTAAGTTTAAGATTAGATTCCATTGGAAATGCAGCTGGTTTGGAGCATGTACGACATGTATCCTCAAGTATGTCCAAAGCATACTTTCTTTGGCAAATAGAAATTCCTGACATTGATTTGGCTACTTCCAATCCTAGGAAGTACTTCAGTTGTCCCAAGTCTTTGATTGTGAATTTATCATGCAAAAAAGTCTTGACTCGCTGAATCTCAATTAGACTATCACTAGCTAGTAAAACATCATCTACATACACTAGTAGTGCTATAAAAGAAGTGGCAGTTTTCTTAATGAAAAAGGAGCAATCAGAATTGCCTTGAGTGAAGCCATAATCAAGAATAGCTTGGGAAAGTTTTGCAAACAATTGCCGAGAGGCCTGCTTTAGACCACATAGACTCTTTAACAGTTTACAAAACATATTGGGCTGTTTAACTTCCAAACCAGGGGCACTTTCATGTAAACTTCTTCATGCAATCCACCATGTAAAAAAACATTATTTACATCTAATTGGCGAATATGCCAACCCCTAATAGCAGCAACAACTAACAACAACCGAATTGAAGTAATTTTTGCCACTGGTGAAAAGTATCAAAGAAGTCTAATCTTTCTTGTTGGGTGTAAGCCTTGCTTTATGTCTTTCTATAGGTCCATCAGCCTTGTATTTCACCCGAAAAACCCATTTACAACCTATGGTTTGTCTATTTTTAGGAAGAGTAACAAGTTCCCAGGTTTTGTTTAACTCTAAAGTGTTTATTTCATTTCTCATAGCAACTTGCCATTCATGTATTTTGCAGCTTGTTTATATGTTTTGGGCTCTTTGGTAATAGAAATGGAAGCTAAGAAGGCCTTGTGTGGTGTTGAAAGTCTCCTGACAGAAATAAAAGATGATATAGGATAGATATTACCTGTGTTAGAAGAACAACCAATGGAAGCAGATGAGTTGTTTGCATAAGGAAACAATGAGGCAGTACCACAATAATAATTCTGCAAAAATTTTGGTGGTTGTTTAATTCTAGTTGATTTTCTGATGTGTGAATCGGTAGGGATGAAATATGCTAAATCAATAGGGATGGAATTTTCTAAATCATTAAGATGGTGGCTGTCGATATGGGAGGGATCTGAGGGTTCTTGTGAGGAAGTGTTTTGATTAGAAGATATAGGATTATTTTTATGAGAGGCTTCATGTGGAAATTCTGTAGGAGGAAGCAGAAAATTGGGTAATTCAGAATTAAGAGGAAGGATTTTGAATGGCAAGTTAGTTTCATGGAAGACTAACATTTCTGGAAATGATGATTTTGTTTGTGTTTAAGTCCATGAGTTTGTAACCTTTGGCATCAGATGGATATCCTAAAAATAGACATTTAGTTGCTCTTGGATCGAACTTTTGTCTGTGACTAGTAATGGTAGATGCAAAGCATAAACATCCAAATATATTTAAATGAGAACGATTTGGTGGTTTGTGAAATAGCATTTCAAAAGGTGTTTTGTTTTGAAGAAAAGGAGTTGGAATTCGATTTATAATATGTGCTGCAGTCAACTCACAATCACTCCAAAAAATTAAAGGTAAGTTTACTTGAAACATCAAAGACCTAGCTGTGTTTAATAAGTGTTGATGTTTTCTTTCAATAATCCCATTTTGTTGTGGGGTTTCTACGCAACTCATTTCAGTGTAAAATTTTGCAAGAATGAATTCTAAACCATTGTATGTTCTTATGGTTTTAACATAAGTGTTGAACTGAGTTGTTACCATTTCACAAAAGTTTGGCAGCAAAAAGGAGACCTCAAATTTATTTTTAAGCATATACAACCGAGTGCATCTTGTAAAATCATCTACTATAGTGAGGAAGAATTTAAAACCCGAATATGAAATAGTAAAAAAAGGGACACCATATGTCAAAATGAATCAAATCAAACTTTTTTATTAGAAACATTCTGTGTTACAGGGAAAGAAAGCTTTTTTTTTGCTTTGCTAGTGGGTAGATTTCATAGACATTTGTACAATCAAATGTTACTGAATTGTCTATTTTTCGAAGAAAAGGTATTCTAGAATTTGAGACATGACCTAATCTGTAGTGCCAAAGGTTTGACTGGTTTTGAGTAGTGGCTGATGCAAAACCTGGTGTAGAATTAAACTGATATTGCTGGCAGGAATTAGCTTTCGAAGAAGCTTGAGATATGTGATAATGCCCTTGTTTCTCAAAGGCAATCTCAATCATCTTATTTATTGATTGGTCTTGTAAAAGGCAATAAGAACGAAAGAAAGATAGGCAAAGATTAGATTCTTTGGTTAGTTTGGAAACAGATAATAGATTGAAAGAAAAACTAAGAACACACAAGACATTATTTAAATGTAACGTGTTAGAGAGACTTACAGTTCCAGTATATAATGCTGGAACAGTTTGCCCATTGGGAAGATTAATGAAATTTGTAACTGGTTTAGGAGTAGAAGAATATGACAGAGGTGAACAGACCATATGATTTGTTGCACCAATATCTAAGATCCAAGAAAACTCAGAATTTAACCTGGTAGAAGCAGAATTACATTGATTAAAAGGGTTACCAGAAAAATGAGAGGTAGTTGCTAGATTTGCTGATGTTGTGGATATACCAGTGTTCAGAGTAGATGAATTTGAATTGGCAAGTGCTAGGAGCTTATTGAATTCTTCAGCAGTTAAACTAAACTTTTGATTCTCATTACTATTTTGAATGTAGACCTCTTCAGTTGAAATGGCTGCATGTGCAGAGGTAGGATTTCTTTTTCCCTTTAGTCTAGTCCATCCTGGGGGATAACCTGCAATTGAAAGCATTTATCAATTGAATGGCCATTGTAGCCACAATGAGTACAATGTAGTAAGGATTTCTTTGACTTGTCTTTGGAGAACTTGGACTGATTAATCTAATTAGGCCGAGTATGCTTTTTTGTTAACAAAGCACGTGTTTCATTACTTGTAAAATTCGTTAATTGCCTTTGACTCTCTTCTTGAAGCAACCAAGAAAAGACTTTAGCCATGCTAGGCAATGGGACAGCAAGCAACAATTGACTTTTTACAGAAGCATAGGAATCATTAAGGCCTACAAGAAACTTCAACACATAATCTGACTGCTGTCGGTGGAGTAAGAAATTGAACAAATCACATGTGCAAGAAGCCATTTTGCCACACGTACAAGTTGGAAAAGGCATGTAGCTGACATATTCGTCTAAAGAGTCTTAAAGGCACTGAAATACTCTGTAATTGATAATGAACCCTGATTTATACAACTTAAAGATTTTTCAAGATGAAAAACCCCTGGGCCACCGCTTCTCAAATATCTTGTTTTTAACTCATTCCAAAGATCTACGGCAGATGCAACATAAAGCAAGCTATTTCTAATCTCTTAGAAATAGAATTCATAAGCCAAGAAAGTGCCAAATTATTGGCACGGAGTCAGGTAGTATGGAGAATGCGCTGATTAGCAGGAGCATAAGAAATTGAACCTTCAATAAAGGCTACCTTATTCTTGACAGTCAGAGCAATTGTGATCGAGCGGTTCCAGGCGATGTAGTTGTCTCCTACAAATGCTTTTGAGACCAATATGGGCTAGACGAATCATCTGAAGGATTAATAGAGTTTGCTTATGTCATTTTACCAAGAAATGAATTGATAGGGGTTTAAGATTATAGAGAAAATTCCTGAGCAGATTGCAATGTAGATTGCAAGATTAGAAAGAGGAAAAAGGCGCGGAAGCAAGTATGGTTTTCAGCTCTGATACCATGTTGAGAACAGAATATGAAAACAGAAAAGAATTGAAAGAACTCGAGAGCTTTATTCTCTGAATTGAACAGAATGAATTAATTGAAATAAAATACAAAACGTCTTCTAATGTTTATAATACAAAAAATTGTAACTAACAGGAATAACAGAAAATTAATAAGTGTATAAAAGGATTAACTCTGCTCTAACTTCTTCTCTGCCTTTAGCTTTTCTTCCTTAGACTTCAACTCCATGCTGTCGATATGAGAGGCTATACTCCAAGACAACTAGCGTATCAAATGCACTGTAAAAGTTGATTGCTCCGTAACTTCACCAATATGATGCAAAGATATCATAGTGATGGAAGTGAGAATATTCGTCATATATCACTATTTATATTTGTTTGGCAGTCGAATAAATTGGATATATACACGTGCTAATTTTCTTTTGCACATTTAAGGAATCTTCTAAAAAATAAAAAAAAATGTATATTTGCTTCGTGTTATTTTTGTATTTTTGACAATTAAAAAGCTTACAATATTGTAAATATGTGATGCAATTTTTCTTAGAATTTGTATTGTAGCAAGGAAAATTAGGGGAAAAAAAAAGTGAAGACAATTTTTTTCTTGTAAATATGTGATGCAATTTTGGTAAATATCATTTGCCTTCACTGAATGTTTAGCAAAATTTCAATTGGATCATCATTTGTCCCAATTGAACTTCAATATATATATTTCAATTGAATCACCGAACTTCAATTTGATTTGTGAGGAAATTCATCAGCTTGTTTCACCTTCACACTCGACTCACAAGGCTGAGTAGGATCAAGCAAAATCTAGTCATCTCAAGATTTTAAATGGTGTATTCCTCTCCATTAGACTGTCTACCCTGATGTTGGCTTGAAAAGAGAGAGTGCTATAGAGAAATCAATTGGATTGCAGACAAACGGCAAGAAAGAAAATTGAAATTGCTCACTAATAATCTTTCATGAAGTATTAGAATTATAATTATATTGTAATAACAAGATCCCCAGTTCTTGGCTAAAAAGTTGTTAATTTCCAAAATATGGCCATTCTGTATTTCTATTTCAGGATCGCTATGCATACTGATACTGGTGGTGGTTCAGCACTTTAGCTGAAACAATATCTGCCGGAAAACCTTGATAATAAGATCATGGTATTCGTTGCAATTGAACATTAAATAACAAGCCAGGAGTTCTTCGAGCTCGTCTTGTTGTCTAATATCTTTCTCCATGATCATCTCCATCATCGAATCTCTGAAGTCCCTTTGTGGATCAAACGAACTCTTCACCACTGCAAAGCTATCAAAAACTTTACTGCCTTCAACTGGTTTGTCCTTAATCTCCCTTTTTATCTTCATTCTTGTTTTTTTATCGTCTTTAAAAGCTCGGGTTTTGCATTCTGTTCTTGGGGATAACTCGTCGACTCTGTGATTTTTCTTTGTATTTCTGCCATGTCGTTCTCTGCTTATGTATAAAGTCTCCCTCTGCAATTCACATTTACCCGTAGTGTCTTTAGTATTATTCTCATCTTGCAATTTTCGCCAATCTGAACTCGATATTTTTCCAGAAGTTGCATTGTTTACCTCCTTCGAAGTCAGAGCTTCAACTGCCCAATCTTCCTCAGCTGTTTTTAATCCAGAGTTCATGAACGACAAATCGTCTTGCTTTCTTGTAGTCAAAGCTGCTGCCTTCTGAAAATTCTTGTTTTTGGCTTTAATTTTGTTTTCTGGTTCAGTTTCAGATATATCTTTCTCTTCATCTTCATTCGATATTCTATCCATATCTGCCGGTTTCTCTTTCATTACTTTCTGATTCAATTTTCTTGAATTTTCTCCATTCATGATTTCTTTTTCTTTCATCTTCTTTATGTCCTGAACCATGTCATTAAACGTCTGATGTCCTTCTCGTCTCGTCATTTCCATTTCCTTCCACTCGAAGCTATTTAAACTCGACCCAACAACTCGATCAAGTTGAAGGCCTTGATCGTCAAAATCACCCCAATAAGAATTTATATCACCTGTACTCCTCCTAGCTTCAATTCCATCTTCCCCAAACGAAAGCCTCCAATAATCATCATTATCTGCACAGTAGAATCGTCCTTCTCTCCAAGTAGAATCCAACGATGAATTATGAGACAAAAAGTCCATTCCACCATTCTGCTTCATCTTTGCTGAATTAGCCTTTCGCTTCAATTTGGAGAACCAAGAAATAGGAAACGCACGAGCAAGTAAATACTGATGAATTGGAGAAGATGCAAATTTCTGTCTTCCCCACTTCATGATTATCAAGGAATCTTAATCAAGGATTGAAATTTTTGTAAAAGAGAGTATATAGTGAAGATGAATAATGGGAGTAGGACGGTGGGTGGGGATGCTTATATTAGGGTGGTTGGTTTCATATTATTGAATCACTTTAGGCTATTTATTTCGAAAGAAATGCCCGCCTTAAATCTTGTGACCACTTGACCCACTTTCTAGTTTGTCTTTGTAGAATGGCTGTTCTTAATTGAGGGGGCCAAATATATACCTTTTTATCTTCAATTCTTTTCATGTTACAAAAACATGTTTTTTTTTTTTTACTTCTATCAGACAAATCTGAATACTAAAATTATGTAGCATGGTGCAAGATGTTTAGTTCATGAGATTGTCTCTTGCATGTTCATGGATTGAATAATTTTTCGAAACATTGTTCATTTCATGGACAATATTCTAGTTTCTTTTTTCTTATATTTTGATCTGTGTGCTACAACTCAAATACATTATAAAGCATCCAAATGATATTGTGCGGACAGCTTGAGTCAAGTTTGAATAGTAAATCCATGTTCAATCTTAACTTAGCCCAAAATTCGAAGTGTTAGCTTATTTTATTTATCCCTATGCTAATGGTATCTAAAGAGGAAAACTTTTAAAGACAATAAATTTATTTGTCGTCAGCTTTAGGACTCGTCTTTAGTTACGTTGAAGCTTTGCTTTCCTTTGACATTGGTTCTATAAACTAGTGAAAAAAAATATCTTCTATAGTTTCTCTTTTCCCTTGGACAAAATTTAGTTCACTCAATGCAGATAGCTATTAAAAGCAGTGTCCGTTGAAGGTTGAAAGCTTTCAGCTTGTATCTTTTCTCGTTGGTTTCGCCAAGTGGGGATTGTGTGGAGGATGTGCCATTAGAAATCGAACTTGAAACTCATTTATAAACGGATTTATTTATAAATAGATAGAAATGAGGGATATAATTATGAGTCCCACAAAATGCTGAAAGCACGAATAGATTATTACGATAACAAATCTACAAAGCCTAAGAATCCTTTTCACAGCATAAATTAATTTTTCTAACAAAATCGTTTTGGGCTAACATTACCAAGTTAATCTTACGGTACAATATTTTTTTATTTTTATTTTTTCAAAAATCAGGTGCACTCCACCTCACCCCATACCCACACCAAAAATTTATGTGACCGTCTCTCTATGCTCGCTCTCTATCATAGATCCGTTTGGCCTTCACCACCAACTATGTAAACTGTCACTGGATACCAACTAACCGACTACCATCTACACCCGCCCACTTCACACCACCCCAACTCTGACTTATTATCTACTGATGATGTCATTCCAGACATCTCGAGCACGAGGACATCCTTTTGTCTTCCCTCGCGATTACGGTGTATGAGTCATCGGGCATACGCAGTCCTCAAGCTATCTCGAGGATGCTCGAGGACAAACTTCATGAATTCCTCCAAAAAACACACCAAAAGTCCTCGGGATGTTAGAGCTCGGGATAATCAC